>JAIPRN010000224.1:35926-106091 GCA_025469175.1 Geopemphigus sp. TES_GeoC_2020 | reverse complement strand
GAGAATAGACTTAGATGGTTTGGGCATATTATGAGGAGAGAAGATTCGGAAGCAGTAAGAGCAGTTATGAAATTGAGTGTGGAAGGAAGAAGAGGAAGAGGAAGACCAAAGAAGAAGTGGCTAAACATGATTGAGGAGGATATGGGAATTGCTGGTGTGTGCGTCGAGGATGTGGGAGATCGGGGCAAGTGGAGGTTTAAGACTAAGGTGGCCGACCCCAAATAGATGGGAATAAGGCGAGGACAATGATGATGAGATTAAGAAGTTTTGTTACGTTTTAAGGAGAGAAGGGTTAGAGACACGAGATGATTCCTTAAGTTCGACGACGTGCCTTTTCTTAGCGCTAGGCGATACTCAAGGTACGCCATCTTTCGTGACAAGCGTCACAGATCGTCATAGCGACTACCAGCACCGATCCGTAGAAGGTCCCGTACCCTATTCTTAGACTGGGACGACGATCGTCGTTTGGACCCCGGTCCCCCACGGGGTGAGTGGGTTTGGGAGATTCTACTATCTGGCGCTGGTCTCATAGCCACCACGTTTCAGCCATGAATGGCACCTCAGCTAAGGTGGGGCACTACCTCCGAAACGGCCAGCCAGTTCGGCGCGTAGTGGAGCTCCCCACCACTGTGGTACCAACAAGTATCCGGAACGCGGTTTTTTAGCGTGATTAAAGACAGTAAGAGTTGTGTAATAAAATTTGTCTAATGATCACTGTGGTATTCCTGTAATTAATTTTGTTTTGTATATTATATAATCGATAAAAATTAATTAAATTTTTAACTGGATGATTGTATAATTTTATTCTCCCAAATACGATCACACTGCACTTCGCTATAGTATATGTTATGCATACAAATATAAATAAGGATATTTATATATACTCAATGGTATTAAATACAATGTAATATAAATATGGTGGCTTAATAACTTGCCAAATAAATTTATTATCGAAGTAAGAATATAACAAATAGTTCACTATTTGGGTATTCAAATGTCTAAACAAGTTCCGCAATGTATAGTTTTAGAGTTGAATTTGTGAAAAGTTGTTTATATTATGTAATTACATAATATGGTGAAAACCTTATTTCATTAAAAAAATTGGCACAAATGTAATTTATTTTGTGGTGTAATTCAATGTTTATATACAAATGTAGCGAGTAATTTTTTGCTTACTTGTATGTTTCCTAAAAAAGTTGATTAAAAAACGAGCAATTTTTGTAATTGTTCTGTAATACTACTATGATCTATTTAAACAAATTTAAATTTATTTAGGAATTAAAATATTCTTAACTATGTTGGAGCTTTCGAATACATGTCTGGCGACACTGTTAGTTATCAATTAAAATGTATGTTCTCCAAATATTGATAACGAATTGACGGTTTATTATGAAATAAAAAATATATCACTTCATTTTTTAGGAAAACTATTTTTTCACGTTATACAGGCGATAGTTCATAAATTAAGTGTGTAGGTATTTTATTATTTTGTTTTCTGTGATACTGATACACAGTTTCGTCCATCAAAGCGGTTAAACAACAAACGATGTTTTGTTTATAACAGAAAGTACCGTAATCCTAATGTGTAATTGAAATATAAAGAAATAATTTTTACTTAATCAGTCAAATTTCGTTCGTTTTCTGATTTATAGCGTTCACTCGTATTAATTCTAGCACATTTGTAAAATAATTACGGCTTATAGTCGAAGAATATTATTTATAGTACATTTATTGCTTCGTTTATGATTTGTCATATTTGTTCGTGATATAATTTTTGTTAATATTTTAAGGTGTTGATGTAACATGTCCAAATTAGACACAGGTCCTAAGGCATCGTCTACAGCTGTTAAACCTAAAAATAAACGGTATGTTTTAATTTGTTTTTTAAATTTTATTCTCATTATCACAGCCATCTATATAATAATCAAGAGCCAACTAAGTGTAGCAAATTATTTAATATATTTGAGTAATTTTTAATTGTACTTTATGATAACTAAGTTCTTATAAATTTGTTACATTACTTATTGGAGGATGGTCAATTTATATATTTAAGGATGTATCATATGAATCTATATTAAACATTTTATGGAATTTATTTTTATATGTTACACAATTTATGTTTTCCCATATTTTTGATAAGAAATAATCTTAAACTAGATAATATTTACAAAATTAAAAGTATATTTATTTCTATTTGTGATGTATTGCATCGTTAGTTTATAAATATTTTAACATTTCTTTCTACGTAATAGAATTCAATGTTAACTAAAAATGTAATGCTGTAATTTTTAAATATTTTAGTTATTAATCATGCACATTAATGTAAATATTAGTCGATATAACAAAAACGTATTATTTTTAGATTCTTGGGAAACTATCATCAAAATAGCAATGGAAACGATACATTTAATTCAATGTTTTCTGAAGAATTAACCATTAACGATTTGGTAAAAAGAACATTTTCTGATATGCCAACTAATAAAAGTAATATACAAATGGATAGTATGTATTCATCATTAAGTGGACAATCATCTTTGGGAATTCTTGAACTTGATAATATGTCTGGTAATTAATAAATTAGCTAATAAGTATGATTATATTTCTTTAAAATATTTGTGACTTATAGATATAGGAAATACAAATAAAAAAGATACATATCCGTTTAATTTATATGATAACCGACCAGTTTTGCAACATCGTTTAAGTCAAGCAGCAGAAACTAAAAATACTCTTGTCAGAGCAAGGTCAACAAAAAGCGTTTTTGATAGTATGTATATTTTTATTTTTATGAAATAATGTAATTCAATTTTTTGTTTTTTTATAGAAAATATAGTTAATGAGAAAAGTGTTAGAAATTCTTTAACAAATATAACCAATGCATTTAATGATATGTTGTAAGTTATTAAGTAAATATTTAAAATTATTCGTACTAAATTGTAAATTAAATGCAATTAGGTTAAAAGAAGATATGATTGATAATTCATTTTCTGATGAGAATTTTATATCTGGTAGTGAGTTCAAAGAAAATTTAGCTGAAATTGAAGAAGTTAATCGCAAGGAATTTGGTTCACTATCTGAAAGTCGTTTCAATTTTTCTTTAGAAGGAGAAAAGTAAATTATTATTAAAATTAATAATTAATAATTATGTATTTAAATAAATATACTGATCTTTTAGACAGTCCATAGAAAATGGATCATTTGTAGCTAAATACTTTGCTACTAAAAGTATACCTGTTGAAGACCTATCTATAATGTTTCCTAAGAGACAAAACAAAAATGAAACTTTTACAAAAGAATTTAAAAAAAGACATAATTATTTTTTGAATCCTAGTGATAATAAAGATAAACAAGAAGGTATTTTATAATTACATTTTATTATTCACTATATTTAATATATGTATACAGTAACGATTGAGAACATATTCAATTTTTAAGAAATGAACTTAAATACGAGTTAAATTCTTATTTTTTATGAATAAGATCATTTTTTATTTGTTTAGTATAAAGTTAACTTTCATAGTTAACATATTTTATATTTGACAGTGGAGTAACATATATTGTGCATTAATTTTTAAGTTTTCAAAACTATAAGTTATTTACATACTTTTATATATTTGTAATTTGTGGTTAGAAACTATCTATTAGAAAGAACACTTTTAAATTTTTAAAATAAATACACAATCTATATTGTAAGACATAATAAACATATGTTATAATAAGGCTATATAAAATATTTGATAGAAGGAGCCGTCCACTGATGACACTTTATAATTTGTTAATTAATATTTAGAGTATTATATTACAATAGATTACGACACCACATACGCATAAATTGTCTAGGTGGATTGCCAGGTATGGTTTGAGTTTTGTATGAGTGGGTTATGGAGGGTTTGAAGATAATTATGAAAGGTCTTGTTAAAGCATGCAGCTTCTGCCATTGTTTTCATTGATAGATCTACATGTAATGAGTGATTGGATACAAAGGGTGGATCATTTGTTATCCTCCTTAGGGTAATGTTTTGGAATTATTGTATTTTATTGTTAGAAACTTTCGTACCTTATAATTGAATACCATAGGTCCATAGTGGTTTTAATAGTATCTTAAACACAAGAACTTTAACTTTTATATTAGAGTATTTATTGTTTAGAGTAAAGTATGTAGGCTGCGGTAATAGGTGTTAAAACAAGTGTTTTGATCTGTTTGTGACTATTCCAAGTGACTCGTTTATCCAAGTTGAGTCAAATATCTAATTGTATTAGATGTAGGAATAGAAACATTGTGTAGGTAGACCTTAGGGCAGACAAAGTGACATAGAATTAATGTTGTATGTATTGACTTATTTGGATTAGGTTTGATGCGCCGTTTGGTATACCATTGAGGCATTAAGTTGAGATGAGTTTGGAAATTTGTAAATACAGTAAGAGGATTTTTATCTATTGAAAATATGGCTTTGTTGTTTGCATAATTATGCAATAATTTTTTGGAAGGTAGTTCTTTAAAAAGAAGTAGAGAGAATTCTATCCTAGGAAATACCATCAAAAATTTGCTGGAATTTTTTAAATTAAGGAAACAAATCGAATTTGAAAGTGATGCTCATTTAAATAAGATTTAATTAATAAGAATAAGGAGGGGAGAGAAATTTTTTTAATTTGAAAAGTACTTTATGTCAAACACTATTGAACACTTGAAAACATGTCATACAATATTATATATAAATATGTTGAATATTTTACCTAGATATTTCAATATTTAATTTTCATCAAAAAATATTATTTATTTGTCATTATTTTAAAATTGATAGGTAGTGTAATTTTTTAATAATAAATGATCATGTGCAAAATATTCTTGTTTCTAAGTTTTTAAATTTTGTAATTGCCCATAACTATATTAAGTTAACGTTAAAGTCAATTACAATATTATTATCAATAAGTTTTTACTCTTAGTTTATTTTTAAACGAACTCTTATGACTGTACTTATATATACATTTATTGACATTTTTTCAGAACAAACGCCTATAGGTTATAAAACAATGTCATCAATTACATCATGGACTGACAGTCATGTTTCAAATAATTTACTTAATTTAACAACTTTATCTGATATTTCTGAAGTGTTAACATCAAAACCCAACTCAATTGATCCAAAAGAATTGGTTAAAGCATTGTTATCAAGAGGTAGATATAGAAATTTAGTTAGTTAATTAACTGTTGCGTTTACTTTTAAAATTTTATTGCTTACTTAATTTTATTTGTAGATGGTAAAACAATATTTAGCTTTTAACTTTTAAATAATATTTAACTTTGATTTCAAAATGCATATTTTACTTATACTTTTTTAACCCATGCTTTTTACTGTTACACTTTTTCATTTGACTGTGAAAAATAATGGAATTTGAGTTTAAACAATTAGTATAATTTAAATTCCTAATGTAATATGTTTAATATTTATTATTTTAATGATTTATGGTTGGTTTTTATTAGTTTTTCTTTCATTATAAGTAATAAATATTTAATCGTGTTACAGTTTTTTATAAAATTTAATTATATTAAATATTTAATATTATCATTAAATTAATCTATTCAATTTTTACTTAAATTTCAATTAATGTATTTTGAATTTGACGATGATTAACATTTTATTAGTTTAAAATTAATTACAATGCTTATTATTGATAATATAATTTATTTATAGGTCATTTAAAAAGACTTCTCTTTACTGTATATATGTATAAATTTATTCATATTTTTTAGAACAAACACCTATAGGTTGTAAAACAGTGTCATCAATTACGTCATGGACTGATAGTCAAGTATCAAATAATTTACCTAATTTAACAAGTATGTCCGATGTTTCTGAAGTATTAACGTCAAAAACCTCAATTGATCCAAAAGAATTGGTTAAACCATTGCTATCAAGAGGTAGGTATTAAAATGTAGGTAGTTGTTAATTAGCTTGTATTTTTTATTAAAATTTGGTTGCTTTCTAATTTTTTATTTGTAAATTGTAAAACAATATTTTGTTTGTAATTATTTAATATTATTAAACTTTAATTTCAATATACATACTTTGCTTATTCTTTTTTAACTTATGCTTTTTTACTAGTAATTTTAAACTATTACACTTGAATATGAAAAATAATTTAATATATTATTAAAAATAATACTAATTAATTATATAGTTTATAGTTATATCATTAACCTTTTTTAAATTATTAAATTATTACTACTAAATTCCATAATTAACTATCTCTATACTTAATTCATTGTAAAAAATATCCTTAAAGGCTAATTTGATCTTCGTGGCATGCTGTTGTAACATATTCTAGGTAACCTAACTAAGAAAGAGAAACAACTAATATTATTAGACAGCCTACACCAAAAACTGATCATTTCTTAAAATGAAAAGAATGAAGTTAAACTTTTATAGAGTATATTATAATTTTGCTTTTACTAATATTTAAACAAGTAATAAAATGCTTATATAAAAGGACGAATAATATAGTCTTGTATAACCTCTAACCTAGTATTGTTAGTCTTTGATAGAATAAACTAATAATGGCATAAATAAAACTTGATGAGCTACTGATTTTAAAATAATTAATATTGTTTATTTCGTTTAAATTTTTAAAACTACAAAGTTATATTGTGATTCCTTTTATTATTGGGCTATATTAAATTACGAAAATAAATATAAACAAAACATTTTTAAAATAACAAAAATATTTTTTAGTATTCTGTAAATGTTAATCCTGTTAATGATAAATATAGGTTTAATGATATTTATAATTAAAAAATTACAAAATAGTTTATATATCAAAATAAACAGTTTAACTTTTTAGACCCTTAATTTTTGTATGTATAAATTAACATAAGTATATACGTTTATTTGAAATAGATTTGTTAGATGACAAACAATTATTAAACGAACCTAATAAGTATCATCAAAGACGGTTTTCCACTTCTACTAGATTCACTAATTCTTCTCTATATCTTGAGCATGCAGAAATATGTAAATTCTATTTATCTTTTTTATGTTTTCTTTTTTACATAAGAAATACATTATGTTTACATTTTTCAGCATTTCCGTCTTCAGAAAATCTTAGTTTAGTTTCACCTCAAAAAAAAAAGTCAAATATCACTGAAGACCACTTACAATTAAATAAAAATATTAATATCAAAGAGAATGATGAAAATAAATATGTAAATGCTGTAACACATTATACTACAACTAATAAAAACCATTCGTTCAATAATTTTGATGAGTAAATTTGTCATATAATATAATTAAATAATGTATTAATATATTAAATTTTTTTAGGAAACAAACAAAAAAACACTTAAATAATAGTTGCTATTTTAATTTGACACCTAAAAATGGATATTTTGAAAATTGTATGTCAGAAACAAACATTTTAGACAACAACATTGATCTTTCTAATTTTTCTGTTTTGACTAATAATCACGATATTACTGAAGTGTCGTTGAACAAATTTAATAATGTTTCTAAAATGGTTTATTGTAATGAAAAGTTATGTCAAGATAAATTGAACCAGTCACAAATTAATGATTATAGTTAGTTATCAATATATTTAATTAATTAAAATATAGTTATATAATATCGTATATTTTAGAAAATATATTATATGTTAAACATGATTTAATATACACATTTAATTGGTGTTATTACTTCATTTTATTATATATATGTATATGTGTGTGTTATAGAAAATTTTTTTTCGATAAATTCCAAATAATAAATATTATAGACTTGATTATTATCCAAACATAACTATGCATAATATCAAAAAATTTATTTACTAAATATTTCGCTATTTTTTTATATAAATAGTATAGGCATATTTTTGAACCAAAATATTATTGATCCAGCAATATATTTTCTATCAAAATCATGTCTATTTTATTAAAATTAACCCTTGATTAAAATATTAATATTATTTAATAAAAACCTTTTTTAAAGAAACAATTAGTGAAGTACTAGAAATTGGTGATATTTGTATTGGAACTTATTCTCAAGCTGTAATCACATTGGAAAATCATTTAAATATTTGTGCTAAATTTACGTTAAATTTGTTGGACATATCACTTAATTATTTTGAAAACAAAATGTATGTTGAAAATAAACCAATCGGAACTAATATCGCTACTGTCCTTTGTTCAAATAAAATATGCTCCATACCACCATTATCAGAAGCGTCATTTACTGTATGTATACTAATAGAGGTCATTACATTAAATAAATATATATATATATATATAAATATATTTCACTTTTTTAGATTGGAATCATTCCTTTAATTTCTGGAAATATAAGTATATATGTAAAACTTGAAAGTAATGATATATCTCAAAAAATTTATCGAAACATTCAAGTTCATTCATTTGTACCACAGGTTTTTACTAATATTTTTAACCATTATGTTTAGCATTACTAAGAATAAATTATTTTAAATTTTAGATTACATGGGTAAATAACTCATTTGGTTCAATAGACTTTGGCTTATTACCAGAATTATCAAAAAAGTCTTTTCCAATAAAGTTATTGAATAAAGGATCATATCAAGTTCCTATTAAAATTATTTTGAATCAGGTTTGTTTAATATAAATCAATAATAACTACTAATTTTTATGTTTTTAATGTAATCTTGTAAAATTTCATTTATGTAATACTTCTATTTTGTATCGTTATATTAATATTTTATGTTTCTCCTAAGTTTTAAACACTGTATATTTTATATCACTTATTATTTTCAAAAGTTATTATATATAATATGTTATATTATATATAATAAATGTTATAAAGTTTATTATATTTCATTGACAAATTATAAATAATAATAATATTGTATTATTTCTGACTGTTTTAGGATCAGTCTGAAGATATTAAGGCTAAAGCTGTTATAAATCCTTCTGAATTGTGGCAATGTGATATAAATATCTTAACACCAAGCATTTCAAAAAATAACCTCAAGACAAAATTGATAACTGGGCGTCTTCAAATAGTTTTAGATTCTGTTGAAGAATTATCCCACAATTATTCACCATTATTATATTGTTCAAATTTATCAGGACGTGTTGGTTTTACAAATATTTCTTTTGATCAGAATCCATTAACATTAAAAAAACATATACAATCTACATTGGAGGGTGTTATTGAAATAACCAATAATAGTGAACTACCAATTAGTTTGTTTGTAAAACAAAAAAATAAGAATTCAGAATTTACTATTCAACCTGATCAGTTTCAATTAGCAATTAATGAAAAAGCTAAAATGAAAATAGTACACCTCCCATCAAAGTCATTTAATTATTTCAAGTATTTTGAATTATTTTATTTATTTTATTTATAATTAAATATTTTTATTGTATTTTAGTGAAACAAGTATCTGTTTACAAATTGTATCGTCACAAAAACAGTTTTTTGTTAAAATCAACTGCATTGAACAAAATCGTAATGAAAATTTTTATTAATATTTTTATCTATGTTATTAAATAATTATTTTATTTTGTTCTAGCTGAATTTCAACAATCTAGTTTACCATTTTCACGGCCTATTTCACCATGGAGTACTAGTTCATCTAGTGCTGGTAATTTATTTATTTTATTAATTTATGGTGATTTTATTATAAGTTGTTCACAGTTGGACAGTTGGAATTAGAATCTACATGTTCAAGTTTAGTATGGGGAAGTGTTCCTTCAAATACTAAATCTGTGCAAAATTTTACATTACGTAATCGTGGATCACATAAGGAGAAACTACTTTTAAGTATCAAAGATAACAAGAATTGTTTTAAAGTAAGGTGTTTTATTTTTATAGAAAACGAAGTCATTTTTTTAATAACATTTTAGTTGATATCTTCTGGTGGAAATCAAATATCTGAAATGAAATTATTGTTGGAACCCATGGAAAGTCAAAAATTAAATGTTGCTCTTATATCAACTTCAAATGAAGGTCAGGCCTATGGTCAACTAACATTACAAAGAATACATAGTAATGAAAAACGGGTGGTAAGTTTATTAAATAAAATATACATTTACTAATATATATTAATGTGTCTATAAACATAAGTAAATGTATAGTTTTGTTAGAAATATAAATTTATTTTATATATTTTCAACTATCAATTTATAAATGAACTTTAAAATCCTATTTTGGTAAATACTGATACAGTATTTATGGATTTACTCAGAGATCACTAATTTTTGAAGGAGTAACATTTCTATTTGACTCACTAATGTAATTTTTAAATTAAAAAACAAGTATAACATTTATATTTAACCTATTTCAAGCTTTTACAATTTAAAGGATGTCGTACTAGAGTTTGTTTTTTTATTTATCTTATTTTATTATTTAAAGGTTTTATTTTATATATATGTTAACATTTGTATTAATTATTACTTTGCACTAGATTTCATTATTTGGTTACTGTGGTCACTCAGTTGTTGTAATAAATGGTACATTTGAGGATAATTTTGGTAACATGTGGCTTTATTCAAATTCTGAACTTATGACAGCTCAATTTTCTATAACAAATTCAGGAAATACTACTGCATTTGTTAAAGTTTTCCAGGGTATCATTTCTTATATTATATTTACATTTGTTGTAAATATTCATTATGATTAAAATACTTTTTAGAAAATTCCATGGAAGATCTAATCCAACCGAACGAGTTTTTATTGAAAAAAGGAGAAACCACTACTGTAGAAGTTACAATAGTTATGAGTCCTGAACGCTTAGAAATGTTAATTGAACAAGATTCTAATTCAAAAGTTATTAATATAAATAAGATATCCTTAATTTATGGAGATGAAGTTTCGCGGGTACGTGTATTAAGGTCAGTTTATCTTGTTTCATATAATTAATATTTTATGTCCAAAATATATTTACATAGATTGTTTTAAAAATAATTTAGTTCTATAAATATTTTTTTTAAATATTGTAAAATTATAAATACATTTTCAAGATTTAAAATGTATTTTTGATAATATATACCAAGCAATCAAGCCATTTCATTGCTTATTATTTATTAATAAAAAATGTATAATTCTAAATTTGCTCGTATAACTAATTTATTCTAATTAAATATAGAGGCATTAAATTAGATTTATTCCATATTGGTATAAATGTGCATATATTTATAGAATTTGGAACAAAATAAAAAATGAAAAAAAAATTGTGTATCCAGACCAACAGCATTTAGATGAAATATCGAATATGTTCAATGGAGATAAATTTGTTAATGTGGATCATCTTCAAGATTCTGAGGTAAATAAATATTCTTATTTCTTATACTTTTATAATTTTTATATTTAAAAAAAAACATTAAACATCACATATTTATTAAGTTGTTTCTCAGGTTTACAGAATTTTAGTGATTTATATGATGTTTACGTTTTATTTCAAAACACTTAATCATTTATATATGGATTTACATTTTTAGTTTTAATGCTAAATATTTTAGAAATGTATATTAATTCAATAAATAAAACAAAAACTTAAATTTTCATTAACTTAAATACTTAATCTGTGTAATAGTAACTATTGATAAATGTATTCATTATTATTAACTCATCTGTTGTAATTGTTAAGTGTTAACAAATACTTGATTTTGATTTAGCAATAGCCTCTGTTGTATTTGACTAATCTTCTTTTCCCTAGCCCTATTCTCCCAGCTATTTGGAGTTGGCCAAATCAACCTCCACTTAACTCGTTCACTCACATCATTCATGCACATACCCGCTGCTGTCCTTATATCACACTCAATCCCATTCAATCATTTCTACTTTGCTCTTCCTTCCACACTCAATTCCATAATTGTTCTTACTACTTATAAATCATCTATCCTTATAACATGACTAAACCATCCAAGTCTATTCTTCTTCATTCTATCCATAATTGATGCTACTCTTATGCTTCCTCGTATATATTTATTTATTATCCTTTTTTTGTTACCCCCACTCATCTTGGCTAAGAGACTCATTCTCTGTTTTATTTTCTTGTCCACCACCCAGCACTCTGAGCCATACAACATAGCTGGTCTCAATACACTCTTATAGAATTTATTGATGTGATTAATAATTCAAATAATTATTTATTAAATACTTTCACTATGTGGTATGTATATACTAAATTGTATTAAATAAATAATTTTAAATCTATATATTATTTATTCATTATAATGCCTATGTTGTGTAACATGTTTTTTTTATACTTGTATATAGAAATCATTGTTTAAATTATGGAAAATGGGCATAAGTCAAGATAGTATTAGTATTTTGATGGAAAAAAGTAATTTAGAATTATTATTATGTGAAACAACAACAGTATTTAGTGAATTAGAGACAACTGTGTAAGTTAAATAATAACACATTTCAATTAAATAAAAATACGTTTTCAGTAATATTACATCAACAATTTCTATCCATTTTTACAGAATCAGCAGACTGCCTTAGAACATTTTTTTCAGTAATATGTTATAAAAATAGAAGTTTTTAGAAATTATTCATATTATTTTATTTTATACATGATTTTTTTGTAATTTACATTTTAATAGTGGTTTACCATACATGTAAATATAAGATTCATTTATTTTATATAGTTTTAGTGTTTATTTGGTAATTATTGTTAATCATTGCTAGTGTATTTTACTATTATATTTCGGAGTAAAATTAAGATTTTATTAGTGTTTAATGATTTCTTAAAATAGATATGCGCGTTGTAGTCATTTTTTTATTTAATTAAAAAATTAATTGTCATTACTACCTTGAATTTTGTAATAAAAACTTTATGAACTCTATAACCTTGACTGTTGATTTAAAAACTAATGTGTCTAAGCAATAAGGTACTTAATCAATAAAATTATATTACCTTCTTTTATCAGTAACTTAATATTTACTTGGTACACAATTTTTGATTTCGTGGTTATATAGCAAAATAATACACAATAAATGGGAGTTTATCAAATTATTACCATGGCATTTAATCATCGAATACTAATAATTTAATTGGTTTTATGGGATAACAAATGCTTTAAATTAATACAATAAATAGGGTTGCAAGGAATATTTTTATTATTAAAACCAAAGTATCCATGTATCATTCAAAGTTCAATCAGTAAATACGATTAACTAAAAGGTAATTATTATATATATATATGCACATAATAATCTATGAAATTATTTGCTTTTGAAAATCAATGTACGAACTAAAGTAATGACTTCATAGTATAATAAGTTTTTATATAACGATTCTATAGCACTCAATATATTTGTAATCCCTACAATGTACCTGTAATAATGTCAACTATATCAATATTAGATGACACAAAGAAATAATTCTCATAACTAATTGTGAAATCATTTAGGTTTTGACATTGTGAAATACTTTGTCATTAATTTAAGTTTATTGAAAAGTGCGTTTATTTAAAATATACAATTTGATGATTGAGCTTTGGTTCAATTTAATATTTGTGTAACACTTCTTTCCACAATTCAGAAATAACTAATCATTAACTTAACATTTGAACTTATATTTCTAAAGTATAGTGAGATTATATCATAAGGTTAATGCGAAAAATTTGTCAAAACTAGATATCAATTTCTTAAGTACAAAGACTCAATGTTTACAAAAGCACAATAAAAATTATGGTATATTTTAATCTTTAAATTTGTACCTCGAACATTTTTTATTGAAATATTCAAATAAAATTTAAGATATAATAGATAAACCAACTATTCCACACTTCAATGACATATAAATACTAACATTTCTAATTGATGCATATTGAAATCAGCAAATAATTCAAGAATATTGTCTATTGTATTAATTAGTTTAATATACTTACACACATACAAAAAGATAAAAATTAATTGGTATGAATTTCGAATTATAAATGAATTAGTAGGAATCAATAGCATATAAATTGTTTAAGTACTATAGTACATATATTAATTCGATAATTTTGATTAAAAAAAAATTTTCTTCCAGAAATAATTAAAAAATTCTTTATTTTAGTAATATATCTTCATAAAATGGCTGAATGTATAAACCATTTATTTATAAATTGAAATTAAATGTTATTTTAAATAGAGTTATATACATTTCCATAATAAGATACACATACTATGATTGGTATAAATTATAATGTTGAAAAAATAATTAACTATACATATTAGATGGAAAATATGATTTTTTTGACTTCATAATAAACCAATTTTTTGTTTGTTTATTGATAAAATACAGGCAAAATTCATTATATTAATAAAAAAAAAGATTCAACTTGATGTGCAAATCAAAGAATTAGTTAAGACGATTACAGACATTGTTGAATTATGGGAATCTGATACATAAATTACAAGTCTTCATCCTCATCAGGCAATGCAGTTTCTTGAGCCTCCTAAAATAATTATAATTATTTGTGGGATTTTTTAAATTATTCTTACTTTCAAATATTTACCTTAAGATCTTGTTCTATTTGGTCTTGCCATTGAGGATCCATTTTAATTTCAGGGGGTACAAGAGCAGGCATAGCTACAAATTCAAGATTTGGGTCACCGATCAATTTCCTGGCCATCCATAAAAATGGTTTTTCAAAATTGTAGTTACTTTTTGCACTAATGTCATAATACTGCAATGACAAATTATTGTTAACTTCATTCTATTTACAATATTCTTTTTATATACCTGTAAATTCTTTTTGCGATGGAATAGTATAGTTTTAGCCTTTACTTTCCTATCCTTAATATCCACTTTGTTACCACATAAGACAATAGGAATACTTTCACATACTCTTACTAAATCTCTATGCCAATTTGGTACATTTTTGTAAGTGATTCGGCTAGTAACATCAAACATGATAATAGCACATTGACCCTAGAAACAATTTAAAATAGATTATTTTTAAATTATCATTAAGATTACAATAATAACTATATAAATTTAATAATTTTAAATAAAATGTTTACGCTATATATTAATACAATATACCACATATTTTAGTTATTAAATTATTACTTGAATGTAATAACCATCCCGGAGACCTCCAAATTTTTCCTGGCCAGCAGTATCCCAAACGTTGAATCTAATAACACCGCGAGTTGTATGGAAGACCAATGGATGTACTTCTACACCCAATGTAGCAACATATTTTTTTTCAAATTCGCCAGTCAAATGTCGTTTTACAAATGTTGTTTTACCAGTACCACCATCTCCAACCAATACACATTTGAATGTAGGCACATCATCAGGTACATTCATTATTACTTATTTCTGTATAAAATTAATCGATAAATGTTGAATTAGTATTAATAAATTACTATAAATACTATAAAAGGAATATGAAATTTCTTTGTTAAAACATGATGTTGTTATCTCCAATTTACCCGTGTAATTGAAAAATTACAACAAACATGTACAATATAAATCAACACATAAATTTCAGAATACCAAAAAACTAAATTAAAATATATTTTTATTTTAAAAATATTCAAATCTCGGATAAACCCACATTTTGTTATAAATATAAGAAACTTAATTGGATATTATTCAATACTTTAAATACTGGACACAGTAATATATACATAAAGATTAAAACTTCGTTGTAACACTCTCACTTATGATTTCTTGGTTATAAAGCTTTTTCTTTGGTCTTAAATTCTGAAGTATTTTACTCTTAAATGTTTATCCATTATAACGATCTGTAGGTGAAATTTTGTTTTTTTTCCTATTCTAAATAAAAATTATCGTTTCCAACTATCGTTTATTGGGAGAATAGTTATGAATTACCAAACTAAAGAGATTTGTAAATTTGTTTCATGGCCACTGCTATAGAACATTTTTATAATTTTTGGTAAAACTGGTAACATGTATACACAGATATTCATATTTCAATTAAGCGTTAAAGTTAAGGTTGTTTCAATTTTTTGGTAATAGCGCTATCCCAGTCAAAAAATTCTTCTCTAGACTCTACAAGATTATATAATGAAGATTTACTGTGTATATATATATATAAAAGGACATTGTAATAAAATGTTCAGTTTTAATATTTAGAATTAGTTTACAAAATGTATTCTTGATCTCTCCTTAAAAATATTTCATTGTTCAAATTTGTGAATATATATTTAAACTTTAAATTAAATTGATAAGGTAAAATGTAAGTTTTATATAATGTGACTTTTCTATATCCATTATATGGACATAATATATGTAGACCAATGTCATCTTAAAAATGAATAATTAAAATAAGTTAAAATTTACTAGATTTATAAGAAAACTATGTCTTTAAGTGCCAAATTATAATACATATACTTATCATAGGTATTCATTTTCTCTTATGACCTTCAATTTATCAAGAATTAGTTTTATAAGCAAGTTAATGAAACAAATTACATTTATTAACTAATTTATAATTTAACATACACAACCACACTCATACAAACTTTGGTTTCAAAAATATAATTATATATTTTTATAACTTAAAAATTACAAAATTGATTTTTTAAGACAGAAAAAATTTCAACTAAATATTTATTATATTTTAATAAAATCATTCATTAAAATTTTTAAATGCAATTGAAATAAAAAATAACTGAATATATTTACAATTATAGTTCAGAATTTGGGAAAATAATTATTTTATATCAAAAACAAAAATATTATAAAATGTACGTCAGTGTAATAAATCACATGGTCCGGTAAAAATTACCTTCAAAATGAGTAAATCGGAGGGATGTAATTAAACATGTAATAAAACAATGAGACAGTATAGTTGAAATAACTAATGTAATGAGTAGGGGAGTAGCCAAACTTTTTAATCCCGCCGAAATCGTAAAAAAAAGGAAATATAACCTAAGAATTGATGAACAATTTTGGGAAAGACAATTACATAATATGACCAGTAACCATTAAAACAAATTCCATTTAAGCTATGTAGTTATTAAAAAAAATACAATAAAATTACTTACCCGTTAATAGTATTGGTGAAAATAAAATAATGGTGCTGAAAAATTGTAACGGATTCAACGAACTCAACAGTAGCGTGACGAAAACACGCTCACGATTGAAATGCAAACAAGGAATAATGGCGACACAGCGTCAGTAGGTCTCTTTTACTACCACTATCTTGTCATAACCTGCCGAACACTAGTAGGGCTAAATTGGTACAGTGTCGCCAACAAACATGTTTCATTTCACATAGTATTATCCATTAACTTTGTAAGATATTTAGGCGCCATTATATTCCATATTTAACATATTTGGTTGATATGCGATTTATATATTTAAATTTCTTTGGAGATGACAATGAGGAATTCAAGTTTTTGTTATTAATATAACTAATTAAATTTTTTTATAATACAAAACTAATTTCATATAAAACTTAAATAATAAATTCAAAAATATGATGCACATTTGCAAGATTAAAATATTAATTAAAGATTTGCCTTAACCACAACAATTTTATATTAAGTATAAAAATTGCATTTCAGTTGTATTTGGTTGAATGATGTAATTTCAAATAATATAAGGCTAATGTGTGAATAAATTATGAATACAAATTTAAGAATTCATCGAAAGACATATCCTATAAATGATATTTTAATAACAAATAAATGTTCAAACATAAAATTAATTTACTTCAAAAGAGTTTATTAGTTACTTAATGTATCTATGTGGTGTTATAGTGATTATAAAATAAAATTAAAAAAGATAATATCCTAGCTAAGAAATTATAATTAATTGCTATATATTATGGAAGTATAAATAAAATTAACAATTATGCATTTATACTGCAAATTTTATAAAAATAAAAAAAGATAAATAACATACGAATCATCATATTACATGCCATGATTTGATACAAGTCTTATTCTATGAACTTAAAACTAAATATTATTTTTAATTTTAAGGCTAAAATGTTAATCAATATTATTGAAAGGTACTAAATTATTGTGTTGGATAAACTGTATAGATTCGTTTTTTGGTCCACGGTACGCGCAGCCGCGTTATATTTCACTCGCAGGTCTGCCGCTAACAGTGCTGTAGTTAGGAAGTATGTATTGATTTTTATCTCGTCCCTTTTTCGAGTATTCCGCAAGTACGGGTTATAATATAAAAGTTATATAATTTTATTGTTTTCCTCGGTTGTTTTTTTTTTTGAAATTTTTAGTTAGTGTTTTAAATAATTGTGTCCGTGTTATTGCTTTTGTCAAATGACGCGTCTATGAGATCCATTCGTTTTCAGCTAGTCTGTGTATACATTTCGTGTTTCCATACTGTAAATAATGACTAAAGACAGGCTAGCGGCTTTAAAAGCGGTATGGATTTGTTTTAGTATTAGTAATATTAATGGTTTATATCTCATTTAAATACTTGCTTCCATTTGTTTACATTAATTGGATGTAGAAGTTTTCACATTAGGTACATTTTTGGTTTAGATACTTATGATCTACTTACTTACCTATCTATATACCTATTTACTTTCTATGGTTATCAAATTAATTGAATTAAAGAAACAAAAAGTTCAACATTTTGGTTTATCAAACCTTATATATAGTGGGTTTAAGTATATTATATCATTTTTTCTTTGATAACTTATAAATATGAAAGCGTAAATTTATATTTGTTCGAAATGAATAAGTTTTATATTTACCTCTAAATGAATCCATTTTGTCAAATAAATATTTTATTCTGTTGATAGTGTTAGTAATTTTAAATTCCTAGTTTTTAAATAATGGTTAAAAGTTAAAGTTTGTTTTAATGTAACTTATTTTTTATGATAAGGCCATAAACATAATAACTAATATAAACAATTACTGATTTGTTCTTCGTTAAAATTAATTTGTTAAATAGTGAAGTTTAATTAATCTTTCTACATATTTTAACTTAGCTAACACATTATCATTATTTATATTTTAATATTAATATATTGAAATTTCAAGTCAGTTTTCTTAAATTATAGATTATAATATTCATGTGCATCTGTATAACATGATAATCTAGTAGCTATTTTGTAATAAAATTTTCAAATATACATATTTCCACCATGAATTAAAATTAAGGTTATGAATTAAGTGTATTTTTGGTATAAAATGTTATTAATACCAAATGATTGATCTTACAATATATTATAATGTAGATACAATAACATCTTTAATCTACAAAGATTTTACTTATCAGTCTTCATAGTATTTAATATTAAGTGTTAATGGGATATATATATTTCTAATAATTTCTTTTATAATATATATATATATATTTTTTTTTTAAATTTAATTTTAATATTATACTATAAGTAGATATTTAATTCTTTGTTAGTACTAGGGATTGCCAAATATTTAAACATGTATCAAAACCAATTCATCTTTTCTAACAACTCAGTAAATATTATTTATTTACATTTTTACATATATTAAATAATAATGTAATTATTTTAAAAATATTTACCTATTTATTATATTTAAGAAAATAAATAACGCATTAACTGTTAAATTATAATTATAATTGTATTAAAGTTAGAATAAACCTGTATAAGTAGTTATTACAAATTAGTTTATTTATTAAACCTTTAAATTACAATTTAATTGATATAATTGTTACGACTTTAATAAATGTTAAAGATAACATTTTCTAATTATAGAAATCTAATTTTTCCAATGTTTTACTTTAGGCTCAAAGTGACGATGAAGAAGGAGGTGTTGATGATGTGGCTGTCAATTTGGATGGACGGCAAGATGGATCGGGAGCTGCATTTATGGATAAATTTTTTGAGGAGGTAAAATATTATTTATTGTCAGAAATATAAATATGAATAGTGGACATATTAAAAGCAATACTCGAAAAAGCTACTTGGGAATTTACTTATCTCAATACAGAGTATTGTATTATTTTGTATTATTTAAATACAACAATAAATTATAAATTCAAAATAACTATTTTAAACTAATAACTATTATTATAATTGTTAATTATTTTTATTTACATATATATTAAATGTAGTATAAACAACTTTGAGATTTTTCAATGTGGATAGAGTTTATTTATATATATATTTGATATAATGTATTAATAAATAAAGTTTATACAATTTTAATGAAATATTTTTTAATTATTATAGTTATGTGTCCTAATTTTATTATTATTTTATATTATTAACTTTTTATTACTTAATGAAAATATTTTTGTTTTGTATATTCTATTTATGATTTTTAAGCTAATATGTAACATGTATGTAACTTTGACATAAAATGGTATTTAATTTTGAAAAATGTAATAATTAAAAAATTAATATAATATTTATTTGAGAATTTTTTGAAAACTACTACAAATATGAGTTTTATTTATTATTTATTATCTCGTTAAAAAGTTTAATTTAATTGAAAATATTTTTAATGTTTTAAAAAATATTCATAAAATATTATATTATTCTAAACACTTATATTATTTTTTAATTAAAAAATATGTTGGATCTAAAAAATATATTGTTATTATTATGACTTAAATTTGATCTATTTACCATATCTTTTCATAATAGTTATTTATTAGATAATAAAATTATATTAACTTTTTAAAAATAATTTCCTAGATTTCATTTTTATTTACTTATCATTTTTGATTATAGAATAAATAAATTGATAATTTCAAGTTTAAAATGAATAAAATAAATTGTTATTAGGCCATTTTAAAAAATTAATCCATTTGTGCTTTTTAATCTTTAATATATATGTGATATTTTTAGATTTTTTACTGTTACAATTTTCTTATAGTAACAAAACATTAGTTTTACAATAAATTATGTTATTTTAATGTTTCATGTAATTCATAATGCTATTTTATATACATAAATAAAGATTACACTCATTTGATGGTAATAGGTACCTATAGAAGTATAACTACTTATCATTTCCGTAATTGTGTAATTAAAAAATAATAGTTTTTTAGATTATTTTCTCCTAAATTCAAATGATAATATGTATTTCAATACTATACATGTAAATAATATTCAGAAATATTTAGTTGATTTAATTTAAAAATAACTAGTATGTAGATTATATATATATATATATATAATTTTCTTTGATATTAGCTTTGATTATGTGGATTTTAATGATATACTATAACTAAACAAAATATAATATAAAAAGTTACTATTAATTTTATTGAATATTAAAAATTCTTTCAAAATATTCATCATGGTAAACCGAAGTTGGTATATTTGTTTCAGCAATAATTTAATGTTGACATTTAATTAAGAGTAATATTAATATACAATTATTTTGCAACGAATAAGAAGAGCAAGCCTTCTCAATTAGTCAATATCTAAAATATTTATTAACCTATTTGACGTTTCAGTTAATATATTTTGTAATGTTTTATTAAACTATTTAAATTAATGAATATTTATATATTAGTTTAATACTTACTGTATTGGTTCCAAACAGATAATAATATAACATTTAAAGTAATAAAACTGAAATTGTATAATACTTTTCTTATTGATTTACTTAAAACAATTATTAATGTAGTAATAGAGTTTTATATATATCAATTTAAAATAAAGCATTATTTGATATTCATTAAAAGTAGTTCTATGTTGAATGATATCTTCAAGATTATTAGTTTTATACAAACTTTATGAATTTATTAGTTAAACAAATAAATGATAAACCTATTAACAGATAAGACTACATTCATAAGTGTAGATAGTTGTATTAGTTCATTATTTAATGTACAGACAAATTTAATTTTAAATTATTAAAGAAAAGAGCTGTCTTATAATGAAATCAATTTACAAACCCCTATTGTGTGATTTTAAGCTTGAGGTAATCTCTGGAAATATATCTCTTATTTATGTAAAGTATAATATATGTTAAAATAATTTCTATAATATGTTATTTATGTTTGAGGTGGAAGGCATCCGAGGGATGATAGATAAGATTCAAGCAAATGTGGAAGAAGTGAAAAAAAAACATAGTGCAATTTTATCTGCTCCACAGACTGATGAAAGTAACGTACCAAATTTTATTTAAATTAGATTATAAGTAACTTTAAGTATTTCCTTTTTATCATTTGATAATATTAAATAATCATTAAAATCTAATTTTCTTTTTACATTAAATTTTATAAAATTAGGCGTATTTAATATATTTTTGAAAACCAAATTTCATAAATAATTGATGAAATAATATAATATAACTAATTATAATATTAATTATATATAACATGCTATGAAGTTAAGGTTACTATAATCTATCTCTGTATTTGTAAAACTATTTAAATTGCAATAGGAGATAGTATAATAATTAAAATCAAAAGAAATCACATTAAATATAATTTCATCATAGTTGATATTATGAAATTCTGAATATTTTATTTAATTAATATTAATTTTGTAAGCTATTTAATTAAATAATGTCTACACACTATACATTGTAATATTACCTTTTCTTAATTTATTTATTAGTCAAATAGAATATTAACGGTTAATTAGAAAAAAAATTGTATAATAAAATACGAATTAATGTCTGTATTTATTTTTATATATGAATTATTAAAAGAGCGATATTTCTTTTTGATATTATCATTATTATTATAAATACATAACAAATTAAGGTCAATAGCCAATTCTTTGTTGGAATATAACATGGCTTCAAATAACTTAAATAGGAAGCTCTACATGTATTTAAATGTTAAATGTTAATCTAATATTTTTTACTACTAAGCTTTGTTTTCAATTACTACTCATTTAAAAAAATTAGTTACATTTTATATTTATTTGTTTTATTTGATTATTTTAATTAACTGTATAGTATTTATATTATATTTTTTATTTCTGAGCAAAACTTGTAATATATTGGCAAAAAAGTCTAATCTATTTGTTTTCGAGAACACATGATGTTTTTATGATGATAGTATAAACTTTTTACAAATTATAGGTATAAAAATAAAGTTAATAAGTAATTTATTGTGCATATTGACATATAATATTTTATGAGATACCTAATATTCGAAAATTGTTTGTTAAAAATTATGTTAATATGTTTTATTCTTAACAAATATGTTACATATTTATTTATAAATTGTTGTTATAAATAACATCAGTTATTTTTAAACTGAATCAATTAATTTTAAACGCAAATCAATTTTTGTTTATAAATGTATTTGTATATGAATTGTAAAACTTAAGTGAAAAATGGTAATTATTGGTTTTACAATGTTGTCCTTTATTATTATTATTATTATTATTTTAAAAACAATTGGTATAAAATTGTTAAAAATGTTTTTATATAATCTCTCTATTGATTAGAAGTGATATTGATGGCACTTTAGAGAGGTAATATTTATAAATATTTAATAGTTTTTAAATTAATCGTGGAAAAAAAGAAAATTGTCAAAAATACTTTCTGAAATTGCTCAATGTGTGAATAAATTACAATACTTGATTAAAAATTGATAGTAGAATGTCTATTCTGTTGAATATTCGAAGAAACTTTTATACCTAAGTTAAACTACAGTAAAATATATTTACTGTATTTATATTTTTTGATATTTGAAAAATATTAAATTTTATAATTTAAATGTAAGATTACTTATATTTTTTTCTTAAAATAGATATATTAAAAAAGCAATGATTAAAATCAAATTTACATTTATGTATCATTCTTGTAATATATTGTTAAAGAATTGAAAATACTATCGTATAATTATAATTTATGTAAATAATGTATATTTTTATTATAAACCTAGTTTACTTAAATATTGTATAGGTTATCATAAGATTGTATAAGATATTTACTTAATTCAACTTATGTTTTTATGTCTTATGTTCAAATTCAATTTTATAATTTTTGTTAAATTATTTAGAATGTATTTTTATTGCTCATATAATACTATAGTACTAAATTCATAGAAATGACCAAGTAATTTTGGTAAAAAGAATATGAAATGATTGTTTCAGAGTGTTATTGCCACATTTGATGAAATTACATAAACTTTCTTGTTATAGATGACGAAAATATGTGAATTCGAAAATATCAACTAGAAACTATGTGTATGAAATGAAGACAATACAAATATGAGAATATAAATAATATGTAAAATATAAAAAAAACATTTATTTTATATTGACCAGAATTAAGGATAATATAGGGAGGAGGGGATGTATTTAAGGAATTAACAATAGGATAGAAACATAGGAAATGCTATGCAGAATTATTAAGTGTCAATTGTGGTGATCTATATTAAATATTGTTTTCAAGTAGTTTGACAATAATTAATACTTAAAACTGATAATGGTCACATTTCAGAAATTGTTTAATTTTTCCTATTTAATTAGAAATTTGACTTAATTTTCCAATTATAAAAAAAAGGAAAAAAATTTGTTTAAAAGTAATATATTAATCATTAAACTAATAAATGTGATACTTATAAATATATACATTATTGTAATTTAGAATTGTTTATCTCATATGTTTACTTATTATTGAGTTGTTGAGTTATATTGGCTGAGAGATGATGCTACTTTATACTATATTATATTATATATGTACGTGGTTAAAACTAATTAAAAATAATTCAGCTAAAACATAAACCTCTGTTAAAGTAAATTGAAAGTTGCAAACGAATAAATAAATTTAAGTGTCAGCCACTGAGACTTCATTTCTTCCTTATTCTATATCTTCCAATTGACTAGCATTCATCATATTCATATATAATATTCTTAAAGTTAGGTTGATTATATTGCTTCTGGAGTGTAAGACTTCTTTTACTCTACCTTCTATTTATGCTTATGTTTTCATATACACTTTATGCAACAAACGAGTATTTCTCATTTAATATTTTAAAATATTTTTATTCTTTATATAAAGAAAAATTTTTAAGGTTAGTTAAAAATAATAATAATGAATTTATAATAAATAATATAAAATGTTTGTTTAAGAAAGTTTGAATTATATAGTTAATTTCAAAATAGTTTTTAAGCAAATTTAAGTATATTTTAAAACTTTATTTACAACTAAATTAGACTTTAAAAATTTTTTTTAAACAAATAGCTTAAAAGATCAACATCTCATTTTAATATTTAAGAACTGCTTACATTGTCGCAGTGGCATTCACAATATCACAGTGTTCCATAATTTCTCCTGATGACTACAGTAATGTGCTAAAAGTAAAAAGAGTCCAATGGGTGAGAAGGACAATTTAATCTTCCCTATAAAATCATTAAAGAAATTGATTAGTTTTAAGTTAAAATTTCAGTTTATTGTGATACCTGTAGATACAAATTATTATTTATACTTGTTAGTTTAATATTAATGAGTAATTAAGAAATTGTGCATTATTTAAATTAATTTAAAAGTGTATTATATATTTCACATATAAAACATTTTTATAAGGTATATATTTATTTATATTTATATTTTTTATGATTTATCTGTTATTTTGATTACACATATTTTTCTAAAAGTATTTTGATTAACAATTTATTTATTTATATTTTTAGAAGTGAAACAAGAATTGGAAGATCTTATGGTGGATATAAAAAAAACTGCTAATAGAGTCCGTGCCAAACTCAAAGGTGAAATATATTTTGATCGATAATTTAAATGGTTTTAAGTAAGTAAAATATATTTTGTTATTATTAGAAATTGAACAGAATATAGAAACAGAAGAGCAATCGAACAAATCATCTGCAGATTTAAGAATACGCAAAACACAACATTCAACATTGTCACGTAAATTTGTTGAAGTTATGACAGAATATAATCGTACGCAGACAGATTATAGGGAACGTTGTAAAGGTCGAATTCAAAGACAATTAGAAATAAGTAAGAATATTTTATTACAGTTAATAAAAGTAATTTTTAATTTTAAAATTTGAAGAAATTTACATTTTTAATACATATATTTATTTTTTATTAATTTGTTGCTTTAATGTTCTAGCGGGAAGAACAACTACTAATGATGAACTTGAAGAAATGTTAGAACAAGGGAATCCAGCTGTGTTCACGCAAGGCGTAATTATTATAATTAAATAAAGTTAATAATTTTTAATACATACAATTTTTCAGATAATTATGGAAACACAACAAGCTAGGCAAACATTAGCGGATATTGAAGCCAGACATGCTGACATTATAAAATTAGAGAACTCTATTCGGGAACTCCATGATATGTTTATGGATATGGCAATGTTGGTTGAAAATCAGGTATGTATTTTAAATATTGTTTATTATAGTATGTGAACCATTATGGATTCTCAGTAAACCATGTAAGCTGTTTTTCATTTTATTTTTATTAATACGTGTCTTGGTGAAAGAACTAGTCTTAAATAAGTTTATACTAGGTATAAACTTATTATATTATAAAAATATAAGGTATACCTTTATACCTATATATATATATATAATAATTGATTTAAATAGATACATTATAGGAGTTATTTCTGGGAAAATGTGGTTGAATAAGATTTTTTATAAAAAATTTTGATTATATTTTAAAAAATTGTCTAATTTTGAATATATTAGTTATATACATTAAATTTAATTAATTACTTTATAAATGATAACTTTGTTTTGAAATTTTAAAAAAATTCTTTAAAAACTATAATGGAAAAACTTTTGTTAATTTTTTTAAAAAGTGATGATTTATTACTACTTTTAAATAATATTAGTTTGAGATGAAATGAGAGAAATGAAATTAAATGAGTATTCAAACCCCAGTTATTATTTAAAAAAGTAAAAATATAACTATAAGATATTTATTGCGAAAAATATTGTTTAAACTACTTATTGTTTATAAATTATAACATACTATTTATACTGTAAATGTTAATGACTACATTTTAATGTCATTTGAAGTAAAAACAGATTTTTATGATTTTATAAATTAAAAACAAAATAAGGGCGAAATGATTGATCGAATTGAGTATCATGTTGAACATGCCGTGGATTATGTTCAAACGGCAACTCAAGATACTAAGAAAGCGTTAAAATATCAAAGCAAAGCGAGAAGAGTAAGTCAAAAGGCGTAAAAGTTTGCAATGGTCCTGCTCGCTTTGCTGTATGCGTTTGTTTTTTTGTAGGTTTTTATTATTTATTTAATATTAGTTGCATTTAGAAAAATTAAAATATTTGTTTTTAGTTTTATAACAAAATTGATTATCTTATTTATGTTTTTATGATGTAATTTGGTAAAGACACTGATACTTAAAAATGATTTATAAAAATATAATATTATGTATACATATTTGAAAATGAATTTGTTTATACTTTTATTACTAAAAAATATTTTATTTTGTTTTTCCTTTTTAATATTTTTCGACTGATTTTGGTTTTACTGTTTTGTTTTTGTGTGATTTTTTGGGATTTTCATATTTATAATTCCTTGTTCCAATCTTGTTCCATTTAACATTTTTATCCAAAATAAAACACAAAACAATATAGGGTGAACTTGTAGATAGAATAGAATATCATGTATCATTCACTGTTGAAAAAGTAGCTGAAGGCAAAAAAGAACTGGATGTTGCTGAAGAATATCATAAAGAAGCTCAAAAAGTAAGTTATTTATTATCAAAAAAAATCCATATTTGTCTATAATAAAAATTATTCAGAATTCAATTACCTAATTTAATTTATAATCATGTATGGTAATTATTAACTATATATTATGGAAAAATATTTTGATAATATCCTGAGTTACAGTTAAATAAAAAAGGCAAGTTCGTGTGTTCATATTATTTAATTATTAAATTCAACTAAATTATTTACATAATTGAATGGATAATATAATCATTGTTTTTTATTAGTTATAGTTTAGTTTTGTTAATTGTCATATTCAAATGAGTATTGTATAATGCACGGTTTGTTTTTTAAAAACACTGTTTTCTTTTGCTTACGCTATTAGCTTTTCCATTTTATATATATTTCTTAAAAGTATTTTTATAAATTGTTGGAATCCATTATTTATATACATTAATATTTAATTATTGTTTTTAAATAATTAGAAGAAAATCATGATCCTGATATGCTTGACGATTCTCATTGTTATTCTCGGTGGATTTGTGATGAGTTTTCTTCCCAAGTTTTAATATTTATATCTACACTGAAACAAGTAAGAATATTACATTTAGTTTTTAAAATTAATTTATATAAAATAAGTCGATAAAGTACTTATAGTGTAATTACAATAATGATGAGATGTAATTTAGTGATATTCTTTTTCACTTTAATTTTAATTTAACAAATAAAGAAAGATTGATAACAAAATATTGGAGGGAGAGTTTGTAACTATGACAATTATTTTTAAATTTCACCAATTGGATTTTGAAAGACAAACCAAGAAGGATTTAACAAGTAGATAAAAATTAGAAGATTTTTTTTAATTATAGTTATTTCAGTACAAATGCAATTCTTAATTATCAGAATCAGATATCTATAAGTACTATGAAGAATATAGAGCTAAATAAATAGAAAATTAATTTGTTTATTATAGGGTGTAAACTATCATATATCATATCAAAGTATATAATTCGATATAAATTGAATCTTTTTAAAATATATTACTTTAAGTAAAGATTAAATAAATATTGTATAGGTGATTATACAAATTTTACTATCAATAAATTTAAATTTCACTCAAAAATGTTATATAATATTTTTAGTTATATCATTATGTATATACACTGTAGAAAATACTTATATGTATAGTGTAATACATACAAAACAGAAATACTATAATATCCTCTGGTCCATTAGAAAAATTACCTATATATCAATCAAAATAATCTGTTAATGTATTTTTTCACTTGCTATATTTAACTATAATTTATTTTATCTACATTTATACATTTTATATCAAATATATTAAATATATTTATAAGTAACATGTTTTATTTAAGCAAAGTACTGTTATAAATAGTTAATTACTAAATACATTTATTGATATTGATATTGTATTAGATATTTCTTAAAATCATTAATAAGCAACAAGAAATGTATGAGATTCTCTTCAGTGTATTCTAATTAGTATAATTATTTTATATTGTTTTAAACTTTATTTTATGTTCATAAAAGTATTTAAGGGAACCAAAGTTCTAATAAATATACACATTTATTATAGAAAAAATTTAACTTGATATTAAATACAAATTAAACCTTATATTTTATGTTTTTAAATAAAGTACAGAAAAACAAACATTTGTGTAATTTATATTCTATTTAATACATTTACAGAGCAATTTTTTGACGGATACATCCGGCAGAGCAGTCACTCAATACATACTAGTTCTTCGGCTTGTAAAGACTGGAATAGCGTACGAAAAACAACATTTTATTTATTTAATTTTTATTTCCTTTTCCTGCCTCAAAAAAAGAAAAGAAATGAAAAAAAAAAGAGTAAAAAGGTCCATGTGAATTATTAATATTGCTGTCTGCCCTGTTTTAAAAGTAACTATATAATATTGTTTTTAAAAACATTTTTCTTAATTATTATAGATATTGTTATTGATAAAATTATTAGATTTTTAAAATCAATTTATATATCTATATATAATAATTATTTACTATATATTATAATATAGACATTCATGTGATAATTCGTTAAGATATTCGAAAATTTTGGCTTCCTTGTTTTATTATTTTATAATTTCTGCAGTGCGATGCGTAGGTGAATTGGAAATAATGTCAATTTTTAAATAAAAAAATAGTTGTTTCATTCTACTTAAGTATTATTCGTCAGTATATGCTTTAGAATGATTATTGTATTGTACTTATATTGATTTTCAAAATTATTATTTTTTAATATTAGTTATAGTAAATCCCATAATAGTTTTAACTAAGTAAAAGTGCCTTGGAGTATATAGCCATCGGATACCATCAGTAATTAGATGTTAATGCTTATTAATATTTGAAAATGCGTATTATTATCAATATTAATGTACACTATCTATGTATTATTGTTATAATTCTAAATTTGATGTTTGTTTTAAATTATTCTATTTTGTTTTAAATTAAAATTCTCCTTTATCTTTTTAAATTTAGTTAATGAATAATTACAAAAACTGTTGGAGATTTAAACCCTTTAATGTCTCAGGAATTGTTTACATGATATATGTTTACTATAAACATATATTTCGTAGATCTCAGTTTATTACAAAATTTTTACCATATTAACATTAAAATGGAAATCGCTCAACAAATTATATTATTTATTGCTGAGTTTTTTTAAATTTTAATTATTGATACATCTTGTTTGACAACATTATGACATCTTCAATTCTTCGTATAGTTTTTTTATTTTTCCTGTATAAAAGTGTTACCTATTTTTATTTTTAATTACTATTAGTATTTTCGTAATTAAATATTTTTTCAACTAATTTAACTTTAATGTACTTTTAAAGATATTTGGTACTATGCTTTTTTCTTGATATTCTATGTTTTTTTAGTCACATTCATATTTACAGACTTTTTTTACCGTGTAATTTAAATTAGAAAAATAATATAAATACATACAATTTTAATGTATATATATTTAATTATACTAAATTTTTGCCATATTGCTCTTATTGTGTTCTAATCAAATTACAATAATTAATACAATTTTTAGGAAAAATAATAGACTAAATTAATACACATTTCATACATTTTCTCGTTTATGTTTATGTTTTATTATTATTATTATTATTATTATTATTATTATTATTATTATTATTATTATTATTATTATTGTTTTTGATATAAATGTAAATTACATTTTTAATCAGAAGATACAATTTTATAGGTTAGAGAACTTATTTTTTTTTAATTAATTATAGAATATTATATTATGAGTAAAATATAATGAATTGTACAGTGAAAAAATTGTTTCTTGTTAAATTTGTTGATCTTTGCCTATAATTGTAGTGAATATATTAATTTTTTTTTAATGTTTAAGTGTTAATATTGTAAAAATAGTGCAATTTAAGTCTTTTTAATAAAACAATTTGTTTTTATTAGTTATTAAGAGAGCATTTTATTAAATGATACAGAAAATCATCCTTATGATTTTTTTTTAAATTCTTACAGACTAAGTTATAAAATTAGTACGTCAATTTTATTTTTAATTAATAAGTAACTAAAATAGGGCCATGACAAATAGTTTTTTTTTGCACACTTAGCTTAACAATAAATAAATCAATTGAACAAGAAATTTGATATTTGAAATAAAATATTGTTCTAATCACCATTAATCCATTGGGCACTTTATTATTCCAATGTCATTTCTCCTTTGTCAATATAAGTTGTACTTATCACAGCAATTTTGTGTACTTTGTTTTAACACAATGTCCATCATATTTTTAAACAAAATCATAATATCTATTTAATTGTAGTTATTTTAGCAACATTTAAAAATGTTTTTCTGTTTTACTTGAAGTATTTAAATTTTTTGCTATACATATTATATTTTTTGTATGATCTATTTAGTTTTAAAGTAAAATATAATTATTGTAGATTTTTTTTTTTAAAATATAATGTTGATAACTGATCATAAAGTAAATTTTACTTAATATTTACCATTGTCGGAAACCACGATATTGTATTTAATTTTTAATTTTATCTGATAATAACTCATTATAAAGTAATATCAAATTGGTAATAAACTCGTAATAATGTATTAACATATTTGTCGTTATTAATGTATGTAGTTACATTATTTTGTTGTTTGCTTAATTGATGGACTATATTATTTGTTGTCCTACGAGTTTGTTGAGTGTAGGTATACATTTTTCTCAAATCTGTTAATTTTTTTGTGTTAAAATACTTTACACTTAAACCGTTGTTTTTACTTTTCATTTTGGACTTAGTATAATGTGCGTCTACCAACTACATGAGTATTTCCTAATTGTTAAATAAATTAAATCATATTTCTTGACAAAATTACTTTGTGTGTGTCCATTTTATGTAGACTTAAGTAGGTGCTAATATATTTTATTATTCATAAAATATCGATAATGAAGAATATAACAACATTTTGTTATCTATTATCAATATGATTTTTTAACAATTTTAGTGACATTTTTGTTTGAAATGAAAAATAACTTAATAGGGTAATACTTTTATGCAAATGTCTTTAAAGTAAAAATCAGTTATAATAATGTTTAAAATACTAAATGATTTGTTTGCTATAAGCACAATTAATAAATTGCTGTATTAACCAACTTTTGTATTAAAAAATTATGTTTAGATCATGAATTTTATGGCCAATATTCCGTTATAAATGATTTATATTTGATATCAAATTTCAGAGACAAAATAATCTAAAAATTGCGTGATATTTTAATCCATTATTAAAACTAATGCAAATATTAAGTACAACTATTTTATATTTGGAACATTTTGTTTTTTACGGATTTTTTTTTTTGATTTCTGACTTGTAAAACTATATTATTATCTGGTTGTGTTATGGAATAATTTTAGATTTATTTTATGCTGAATTTCTCGTGTATCTTAAATGTTACAAATCATTGCAAGTAATGCAAGTACACATTTCAAGGTGTATGTAGTAAAATCATATGAAAAAAGCCTAAAGTTTTTACGACAATATATTATGAAAATAATTTTTAATTTCATTATTATGTTTAACATCTACTGGTATATGTATATATATTGGACTTCAATTATTTATAGTTTAATGTTTATTGTAGTTGTCATACTAAGTGTTAATACTAAAATATATTATGAATCTGTTGTAAAATGATTCAACATAATATATAGTCTCTATATAGGACTCTTATAGTCCTATCAATTTATAATAATTGTAAAATGTGATTTATCTTTTAAATAAATTTAACTTCAGTCTTCATTATCAAAAAAAAAAACTATTTCAAATGATTCGTCTTAATATTCTATGTAATATTATTACAAGATTAAAGAAAAAAATGGCGAAAAACAATAAAGCGTATAATTTTGTTTTATATTTCGACTTTTATTAATATATTATTCATTATGGCCATCTTTTCTAATATACACAAAATAAAGTTATAATTAGGTTAAGTATATTGTTCAGTGCTTGTATTTTTATTTAAAATTTTCACATTTATTTCATTTAATAATTGTTCTATTTATGTGCTGATCGGTGTTTGCAAATTTTTTATTACTTCTACAAGTATGGAAACCAATTAAGAAATTATTTTCGTTATTTATATAATGTAGAAAGATAAAGTACATTTTTTAATCTGGCTCTGAAAAGGGATACATTAATTGTATTAATAAATTTAAAATAAGCTATATTCGTGTTTATTAAGGTACTGTGTTGGTTGAATAGCTTAAAAAGAATCATTAACTACCCTTTATAAAATTCAAAATGTATAATCATGTTATTATTGAGAAATGACATGTTAAATGCTATCGGTTTCTAGTTTCATCATACACATTTGTGGTTTATACGTACTAATTATGTACCAAACTACTGAATATATATGTTACAAAAACCAATTCAGCGGACTAACAAAAGTTTAATATATCATTTAAAAAAAGTAATGAACGTTTGGTTATAATGGTACTGTTTGGTACAAAATTATATTTTTATTTTTGGAGAAAATTGAATTTAAATCTGAAATTTTTATTTTTATTACAATTAATTAGAATAGCATTACATGCTATTTTTATTAAATTAGGAGAATGTAAAAAGAATTTGTGATAGGTTGAATGGAATAAGATTGAGTAAAAATTTTAATGTTTATGTACTTTTAACCGTAAGATTAAAAAAAAAATTGAGTTGAAGTAATCGCCATGCGGGGAATACGTGGTTTTTGGAAAAGACGAAGCCATAGTTACGTTTAGTATCATCGATGTCACTGAGTATTATTACATAATACCCCGTAGCATTTCGCAGTAAATTAAGTTCTTTCCTTCCATTTACACGTTCCGCGCAGTAAAGTATTATTTTGGTTATATTTGTACACGAATATTAAGTAATAATAATTTGAAAATGGTGAATAAATTAATAAATGAAGGTGTATGAGATAATACCACCCAGGTATATATTATACATATATAAATACGGAATGTATAACATATTTTAAATGCGTTGAGCCTTGAGATATATAAATAAATATATATATATATTTATATATATATATATTATCAGCGGCGTAAGTAAGATTAAATTCTAGGTTGTAAAAAGTGATTGAAAATCTTCATCTGAAACTATCTAATAGAATGAATTATTTTCATAATATATTAATATTATGAAAATAATTCATTGTTACGTTCATTTTTATAAATATTTATTAACCGTAGGCCATAATATTTTATATAAATCATACTTTTGTTCATATATTTTAATATAATCAAATCGGAATTAGACGAATATAAATACATTAATAAATAAATTATATATATATAATAACATTTCTTGTATTAAATCCCTTGATATTCGAAAGCGATAATTTAGCCCTAACTAACTTTTATTTCGATTTAAATTTTATTTATTAGTGTCCACACCGAAGAATGTTTTACACCAACTAAATAGGAAGTCGATTATTTCACGATTTGCACATATATATGTACGATAATTATTGTCGAAGGTAGTTTGATGGACAAATAGTGTGACATACACCGAACCGTTTATTTTATATGTCATTTACTCGGTACATTATTCGTTCATTTACGTTTAGTAAAAATATTTAAAAATTTCTTCTATATCGCTTGGATTTAAAAAAAGACAAATAAGCCAAATTATTAAATATATAATAATTAATGAAATATTGATTGTCCGTTATTGAATCCTAATTTTTCCAATTTTTGTATGCGCTTCGACAAAGGTGGTAAAAACAATAATTTATCGTTTTTAAGTGTTCTTTTGGTATATTTTTATACAATTATCGCTTTTCCAAAATCTACTTTAAGAAATAATGGTTCTGGACACAGACTTTTCGTGACTTAAAAATATAGTATTAAACATTATTTATATATATTTTGATTTTTTTCAAAAGTTAGATAATAACGTTAGTAAATTGGTTGAATTTTTAATTTTTATAATATATATATATATATTTACGTAATTGTTTAAAACACGAAGAACTTGATACAAATTTCTCATCTGCATAACATATATTCAATTTTCGATAACAACTACAATTGTTAAGTACAAATAGTATTGAAAATGACGATTATTTCGTTACTGATTAAAAAAATTAAAAATGATATTGATAAAACACACTCCATTCTCTTATATAATTTAAAAGTTAAATATCAAAATATTATTTGTCACATTAATTAAGTTGTTACTACAAGTAAGATTTACGATATATTTTTGATATTTTCTATTTGATTCGGATTGTTTTAAAAAGGTAATTTAAAATATTCTTTAATTTGTTAGGAAAAATTTCATTCCCAATTTTGCCAATTCCCGTTCTTGTGAATAATACTATTCAGACAATTACATTAGTTTAAATTAATTTCTATGCTACTATTCTATTTTTTTAGTTTTGGTTTTATATTATATATATTAAAAATGTACTGAGAAAAACATTTTTTTTTAGAAAATAGACATAGACACATTTTCAATTTTAAAATACATGACCATTGATACATGATACATTAAGGTAAGTCTTAGTTATTTTATTTTAAATAGGTTTTTTATTGAAGTCTATAAAATATAGTTTTTATTAATATATTATAATATCAATATGTACGCAATATTTCTGATCGATTTCTAAACGCTATGGTAAATGCATTTAGATAATTTTTAGAAGTTTCGTGTTCAAATAGTTAATTACTTAAGTTTTATCCATTTGGAAAATATTTTTTCCGTTAGGTTCATGATGAAATTAAAGTTATTAATTTACATATAACACAATAATGGAGGCCACAATTGGAAGAGGCAAAACATAATAATGATCGAATAATAAATTTATTATTTTTATGTTTTTGCTTGAACATCCTAGTGTGACAAGTTGATTTATGAGTACTACTTTTTTATAACAAAATTTTTTTATAATTTTTCTTTAAATACCTTTTTTAATTCAATAATCAACATATTTGGATATATTTTCTAGCCATAATTATATATCTGATATAAATTCGATTGATGGATATTGTGTAATCTCAGAGTTATTCTGAGTATAAAGATATTTAATTAAGAAAGGAATTTGATTTGGTAAATCAAAATAAAAAAATGAAATTGAAGTATCTAGATATTTTTTGTTGGGTGTGGAAGTGGTACTTTGGTAAATTTTAGCGTTTATTATAGATAATGTTGTTGAACGCGTAGCTCCTATTTCTTTGAAAATCTATAATCTTTGGCATTATTTAAAAAAATTGTCAACATATTAATTGAGTCTAAATATCACTTCTGTTTACTTGATAACGTTATAATTTCTTTTTTTCTTTTTCATTTTTGTTTAAAAGCGTCATATTTATAGACATTTTTCGTATTTATTTTAACAGCGTACAGAAAAATATTAAATACAAATTATAAATAATAATAATTAATATGTTATATTAATCATTGGATTACGCGTGTGTATTGCCTAATTTAAAATAATACAAAGCCAATGTATATTTACCAAAATCTTAGTCATAATACACATCAATTGTTTTTAATAGTTTGTACTTCGTAGGTAATTAAAATAATATTTTTTATGAAACTATTGTTATGAGTAAATTTTTAATTGTTATAAATATTAATTACCTAATAAAACAATTGCATATGTACGGGCACAGTTTACAAGTCCTACAAGCTGATTATAATGAAATAACTAATGGTCGAAAACTTTAATAGTTACATAAATCGGACTGTCAATGCAGTCTACAAATATATATGAAAGTCGATAACGAATAAACATACTGAATTTCTTTGTATTCACACTGTGACGTATATAAAAATTCTATTCACAACGTGTAATTATACGCCACTACAATAATTGAATACACAGTCACGAGTACACGGTTAGGTATACAATTTTATAGTTCTTAAATGCAACATTTTTATTTTAGAAAACCAATCTTTTTTTCTAAAATATAGATTGAAGAAAACCCAAATTACAATTTCTTTTATTTCGGACCTAGAGACCACTGAATAACGTAAAGCTTGAGACAGGTACTTCGGAAGCATTTTTAAATCAAATCTGGCCTTGCTTCAAAATATCATATGTAAAGTACAATTTTTTATCTAATTCATATGATTCATATAATCGCAATGGTTGCGTGTACATTTTACAGCAATCCATTCTTAGCTATTTAAATTTGTGTATACTATTATGGTATTTATGAATCTATAAACTTCGCATAGCATTATTAAATCAATACATTGACCGCTTAGGTTATTATTTTGTATTTATTCTTGAAGTCTTAAAATCCAAATTTTAAATTACCGTTAAATAATTATAATTATTAATTATATTTGTTAATTTTTTATAATTATTAAAATTATAATTTTTTTAAAAACTAGATTTTAAAAAATAATTATGCAATGTATTACACAAGTATACTTATGATATAAGTTTACTAGATATAATTAGAAGTTAGGACCAAGAAATGTGAAGTAAGTCATTTTATATACATTTAATATATAATTCGTAAAATTAAAATAGCTAATAAGTACATTTCACGCATAAGAAATAAGAAGGGACCATTATTAAAAACTTAAAACAAACATTATAAAATATTATTTTATTAATACGTTCAACAAATTTGTTTAAATTAATTAGATTTTACTTAGTAACTATTACGTACTTATAGGTGTGCATTAATATTTTTGTCCTTGAACTGTACGTATATTATATACTTGAGTAATCGTATAAAGTATAAACATATTATATTTTAACACTTATGTAACTACGTAAGTGTAAAATTTATAAAAACAATAAAATTTAGTAAATATAAATTTAATATATAAGTAATCAACTTTAAAGTAATATTAAAAGTGGGAAATACAATTCTATATAGCAGGATTATATTAATTTATAATTTACGAGTATCTTTATCTTTATCGTTATTGAAAGTGTTTTTAAATTTAAATTGTTAATATTTTACAGAAAATGTACGGATATTTTTATTATATTTTGAAATGTTTTGGAAACTAAGAATATACTTTTATTGCATCAGTGAGTAATTTTTGTAAAAAAAATTATTACATAGCCAGTAAGTGATTGACTCACTACGATTAAAAATTAAAATTGTTTCATACATTTTAGTTAACGTTTAATCGGTATGTTATAACCTTCAACCCAATGAACATTGAAGATAATTTCCCCTGTATTTTACTGCAGCTGCCTATTTCATACAATATTATATGACCTGTTGCTGCAACACAATAAAAATGCAATTTAATAACTGCAAGGTCGCACATCATCAAATTACTGATTGCTTTAACCATTAAATAGTTTTAGCTGAAGGTGTTTTCCGCATGCCAAAGATGTGTTGAAATCATTTGTTAGCCATTGTAATTTGTAGTAAACAATTTATTGTTGAACTTATTATTAAAAAATTGAAAAAATGAATATTCATGATTTGTTGCACGTTGAGTAGGCCATGATATAATTGCAATAATGGATTACAATGACGGATAGACTATTGTGTGTGGTATATAAAAAACTATATTCAAAATACTTTTGAAGTAGTAAATAAATCAAAAAATGTTTAAAAGTATTTATATTATATTTTGTATACTTTTTAGGAATATCATATTCCATAAGAAAATAATTTTTTAGACATGATTCATACGACTATATGATAACAAAATTTTATTTTAGTTATATCACAAGAATGATGTTAGATGAATATCATTAAAATACTAAAATCAGAGTTATGCATAGTGTATTTTACTGTTAAATAAATATATATTCGTTATTTAGTTAACATTTCGCGTATTAAAATTTATAAAGTTATGATTGCAAGAATTTAAATTTATATTTATAAACATTTTCCAAACAATTTTTACACATAAATGTTTACCATTGTTTTATAACATTAGAAAAAAATCTTATCGTGAATAAATTATTTGATAATACCTAATGAATTTTAAATCAAATATCAACATTTTACGCAGCTAAATTTAACTGTTTATTTCGAGAATCGTACGAACAATTTCGCTTTTTAAAAAAAAACTCGGTTTAAATTATTCAATTAGTGGTGTATTTTATTTGATTTATAATAGTTTATTAGTTATTACTTATTAGCATCAGTTATAAATATCAACTAGTGTATGGAAAGATGTTGTTTCCCTTGATTTTGGCACACGCCATAATACAAACGCCAATCGTGGAAAACAAGTGCTGTCAATGTCCTGTTTTAACCTAGGTAAAAAGAATGGCACGTGCTCATAATGTGTCTATAAAATTATAATATATAATAATAAAAATTAAAAACAATCTAATTTATGCCACAAAAACATTCCAAGGTATTCTACACCACGAGTAGACGTTAATATATTATTTCCTTTAAGCGTTATACAATTATTTAATTACACTTTATTATTTATCGACTTTTAAAGAAGTATAGAACTATATACATTTAATTTCTAACGAATTTTAAAAATATCCATTTTTAAGTCCTATAATGACGTTTGTTTTATATAATATTTATCAAAACAAAAATTAGCTAAGATTACATATAAATGAATCGTCTATCAAAATATTTTACGTATTTTACATTATAAATAAGTGTTTTTGATTGTATTTTAATATTACGAGAAGTAACTTTTGAAAAACATATATATTTACAGATTTATGAATTATATCTATGCTCTTTTTCATGCTACTTACGCCATACAACACCACACAACACATATGCTTATTGTAAATAGATTTACAAATTGTATAGTTTCTTATTAAAAAAAATATATATACCTCTACTTACATTAAAATAACTGTCTCATATTAGAAACCAAAGCATAATACAACAAACAGCAATAGGTGACAAGATTTTTAAATTCGTACTTCATAAATTCAGTTTACGTAACTTTCGATTAAATCGTAGGCTATATTTAAAGTTATATATATATATTGGCACGAACATAAATATTACTTTACGAAAAAATAATAAAAAGTACAGATAATAGACAAAGTATTATAGTGACAAGAATGAATAGAGTTCTCTCTCTATATATATACATATATATTATATATATTAATATTAATATTTAATTAGTTTATTTATTTTTTCACTTTATTCGGTTCAAATCTGCTGTATTATTTAAAAACTAAAAATAATATTTATTAAATTATAATATTATGCTGAAATTTCAAATTTAAATACCCATAAATATATACTTTATTTACTACTAGCAGCAGTACGATTTTAATAATATAGGTAACAATACCTTTTGTTTTAATTAACGCAATTAATTTACACTATTTCCGTAAAAGATTTTAGCAATATAAATATATACACTTTATACAATGGAATCGAAATCTATACCGGTTAAATGTACTATAACAGCGACATACTCACCCCGTGTTTTCAATCTTCAAAATAATGAATACCCCCACTTTACTTATTACATATACGTCGATTAAAACCAAAATTAGTTTCGACATATTCAGGAATGAAAAAATGGAAGTATATAGAAATTATTATTAGAATATAAAATAAATATTTACTCCCATTATATTCGGGAAGAATGAAAATTGAATTTTGAAAATTGAAGGCTAAGTCACAACCTTTTTATTTACCCACAACTTAACCAAATAAACGTTAGTTAAATGTAAAGTATTCTGCTTTAGGGTTGTCGTCCATCATAATCACATGTTCTTGATTTAGTCATTTTCGTGATTGTAAAATATATTACATTTTTAAAATTTGTAATAGCAACTAAATTTGTATTACAATTTCTCTAAACATTTAAGTCATACTATTACTAATTAATTGTTTAATTCACAATTTCACAAAAGTTGTAACAAATAATAGATAACTAAAACGAAAAAAATTCAATATTTATCTTTTTTTCACGTTGTTATATACTCAAATAATTGATGTTTCAAAGATTAGTGCTTAATTTAAAATTAATCGATTGTTTTCGTGAAATTCTAGGTCTCCTTTTATTTACTAAGAATCTATTTTTTATTAGAGAAGAGAAAGAAAAAAATTATTGCCAAAAAACTCAAAATTTAACACCGACGTGGTAATATATAATACATATATTTATGTCGTAAATATATATTAAAAATCATTTGTCGTTTAGTATTAAATTAATTCGTTTATACTTAGATATTACACGAATATGAGCGATTCGTTCAAATACACGTTTTCGTAAGGTAGACATAAATAATATCCAAAATTGTATAGTTACATTTTATCGTTTAAGAATCTTATTTTAAAAATATTTTCTAATTAATTACATTAAAAATTTTAAATTCCGGATGTCAGCGTGAACATATTAATGAACTTGTTCTAGATCTATATACTTAAGTATTTATTAAATTTTACACGAAATAAGTGATTACTAAAACGATTATTTGCTGATTATAAATAATACAATATGAATAACGGACCTAGATTTTAAAATTCACTGACCATGGCCCGTATTTCGTTTCAAAATATGATATAATATTAAAAGACGTACAATATTACGCCCTTGTCATTACATAAAGTGACGATGCTTGTTAAATCTGAATTGTGTTACCTACCAACAGAAGACCACTACTCGGAATGACATTGAAACAATAGTTCCCAAAAAGATTAAATAATAAAATTAAAAAAAATTGTATATTAATCGATTATATAATTATTACGTTTCGATATTTAAAAGTTGCTTACATATCGTTAACTATAATAATTGTTTTAGTAATTGGTGTGTATACAATTCGATATTAATATATAAATTTACTCGAAAAAAATTTATATACATATTTATAATTTTAGTATTTTGTTATACTTATTGGTAGGATATTCTTGATATTACTATTATATAAAAATAATCCTAAATAAGTAAATAAAGCTCGAGAAACCTTGTAGTATTTATTTTTATTGTGATAATTACAGGCGTAATAGACTTTAATATTGATCGGTATTATTATAAAACATTCAGGTAGTGTTCGTCCTTGACATAAATTCGGTTGAAGGCCGAATTTATGAATCTCTAAAGAAATTAAGAAGGGCCATTTTTCGTCTCTTTAAGGCGCGTGTAGAACACAGACGAGAATATTTTGTGCGTCGCACGCGCCGCGGGTAGGTTATATAATATAATATAATCTAATTTTCTCGTCCATACGGAACTCCGAACAAAGGGTCAACTGGGTAGGTTATTTCTTTTGGCACGTACCATACAAAGACAACTTCGCGCGTAGTTCGGAGCGCTTATTATTTTTTTTTTTTTATAACAATAGGTATATTTTCATTTTCAAAATATCCGAAAGCGGAATTTTCTTTTTATTTGAAATACCACGTGTTAATTGAAACTCGAACTTGTATTACACATACACACACACACACGCGCGCGCACGTACACAATAGTATACTTATTCACCAAATGATTCATTTAATTAACATATTCCGGATATTGTTTAAATTTAAAAGAAATTCGTGTATTTGGACATTTTGATAACAAATTCGATTAATTGAATAATGTTCATATTTTTTTTATTCAGATTTGCAAATTTTCATTTTGAACTTTATACCTTTGAGAGATAACATTAAACAACAAAATTATATATAATAACTATTTAATAAATATTTAATAAATATACTTACTAAAATTATTTTAAAATATCCCTCTTTGTGTTAGTCTATGGCTACATGTAAATTTTAGTGTTAATCGCATTTATTTAAAGATAAATAGTTTAACCAAACCAAGCCAAAGAATAGTTTTAAATATCATATTAGATACATCTGAATTATGAATTCTCTAGTTCCAATCACACCATACCTCATAATATTTTTATATTTATTTTTATTCTACAGTGTACATATGTACATTTGATCGGATTTCTCTAAACAAGCAAGTACTTCTAAAAAATAATACAAATGGTACCACAGTAGTTAACCAAATTAAAGTAGTTAGGTATAGGTACGTTCAGTAAAATTTTATGCAATTAATTTAATTATATTTTTTTACCTACCACATTGTATTCTTCTATGTAGTATATTATATTATTGAGTTATTGTTTACTTTAAGGTAAAAAATACTTAATTTAAAATTATCCGGTATCTTTTATGTAAAATATATTACTATTGTAGTTAATCTGTTAGCAATGTTTTCTATAATTTCAAAAGTATTATAGCGCAGAAAAATCCCCGTGAGAAATATTTCAAAATAAATTATTATATTAAAATATGATCCCTTTATAATAATAAATGATAACATTATATTCTATGTCAAGTCATATAAATATATTTGGTTATATTTTGCCGTGTATCTTTGAATAATTATTAGGTTATCGGATTCTAAATATTTAACTTAGCTATTTTGTTTTCTAATTTAGTTTCTCTATATTTTGTTCATTCATCGCACTATCTTTAGCGAGAATGTCATTTTTAATTAGTCAGTATCCAACTTTTAACGTTAATAAATTATTAATACATTTTACAAACAATTGGTAACGGGAGATTGGAAAATGGAAAACGGTTGCGTACATATAGGTTTAAATTATAACACTAGGCTCATATAAAAATGATATCAAAACTAAATATTTTGTTTAAAACGTTTATTATTAAATAACTAAAAAAAAGTTTTCGAACATAGTTGTAAGTTTTATGTTATTGCGTCAGATATTTTTATCCAATAGTCCTATAGACTATAAGTATTGAACCACGTCTCTTGCAATCGTCTTATTATTTGGATACTTTGTTGTTGTATCCAAGTATATTAATTGTAGGTTAGGTTAACACGGAGATGATTAGGTACGTAATTTATATTTTTATTATTTTTATAATTGGAGCGATTTAATTATATACAATTTCATATTGTTTTTGGTTTTTGACTATTATTTTTTCTACAAATGTTTAAAATTTTAATTACTTTAAGTATTGTCAACTGTCAAGTTAATTACTTTTTAATCGTATAACTAATTCTATTTTATTTTGTTTTTATTCCTTTTAATACAAGAATAATAGAAGAATTATGAAGTATTGGGTATTAAGATTTGATTACAGAAAAATAATCAACTTTATTTGAGATAATTTCGAATAAAATGTTTAATTCTCAACATTTGAAATGAGTACCTAACTTGAGCCTAGGACATGGTAGATAATTGGTACGAATTAATTATATTTAAGAAATATTTTCTTTAAACTTCTTGGTATTTTTGAAGGAAATTTCAATAACAATTACGAATTTTACTTGATTTTTCGATCATAATTATTCTGAATAAATTGTATTTCACTTAGAGTCGAACGTAGTGATTTATCAATGTTTATCTTAAATTTGCATAAATATTTAGTGTCATTAAAGGTGTTTTAATATATAACAAACACTTTAATTATATGTCGGGCTGGGTGTAAATATAGGTTTACTAAAGCAAAAGTGTAAAATTAAATACTCGTTATTTTCTTAATTTTTTTACTTATTTATTTTTTAATTTACTTATTTTAAATTATAGTAGATGTTTATTATTATTACTCTATTGTTTGGAAGTTATATACTCATATAGGTTTATAAAATTGTATTATTAATAGACAGGTTAACGCGTGAACATTTTACGTAACTTATATAGGTAGTATTACCTTGAAAAGTATGTGCCACGAACAAATTAACAAGTACTATAATATCACTGTTACGTTGTATATATTCTCACAGCTAATGTAAAAAAACCAATTTATAATTTTTTTTTTAACTAGCATTAAATTGCAAGTTTAGTTAATTATTTACTTACTTAGATTTGCTCTTAAGCTTAAGAAATACATTTATAAATTACATAATATTGGGTTACTGTATAACAGTTATAATATATATTAGATTTCAACGATATCTACGATAGTAAATACTACTAGTGTGCTGTGTTTATTATTGCAACGTATTTTACAATATATATATATATATAGATTGTATGTATTTATCGTGTGACTAAATTAAATAAATTGCATAGTGTTGAAGTATTATATATATTTTACAATATATTGAAATAAAACTACTTAAATCTAAATAAGTAATAGGTAATTAAAAAAAATTGTATAAATTCGTAAATTCGTGGTAAATAATATGGTTTGATGTAATTATTTTGCGTACAATTTGCTTTTTTCGCGACTTGTATGCCCTTGCTTGCACAACTCGATTCAATCGCGTATACAAATTTTTTTTACCCGTAAAAACTGTTTAAATAAAGTGGGTTTTTATTCTATTTTATAAAAGTTCGCACGGTTCGTATTATTAAACACGATAAAAATGTGTTTTTTAATTCAATAATTAAAATTTAGTGATACGTAGTAAACCACAATTGTTAGACCATGACTGATTTGTCAGGAGACGATGCGCGAGTCATAATAGAATTGGATTGGATTAATATAAATTAATAAATTTAAGATAAATTCACTCGATATTAGTTTTATTTTATGCTTGCGATTTGCATGACTGTCCAGTACAGCTGCGTGACTAAATAGTTATGATATATACTCGATTAAAATGTTTAAAAGAAATTAATACGCTTTATATATGCTAATAATCGAAGATTCAATAAACTCAATTAATATGATAATTATATAGTGTCACTAAATAGTGAGTTTTATTTAAAATGTTTATGTCTTATTGTGATTATATACTGTACATATTGAATATTGTCTGCGTAAAGTAAAAAAATTAAATATATATTATTCTTGTATACAAACGAGTTGTTATTATTCGGGTAATTGGGTAAAATTGTTTATATACGCAAACGAGTCGGAAGTTTTAAGGTAAACATTTGAAATGTGCGTAAATGGAGACCACTGTATGGATTAGGGATATAATGGTTAGTTATCACGTCCCTAAAAACGATACCTATAAATATAAAGCGAAGTAATAATTTTCAAGCTATAGTATAGCGAGTAATTTTGCGAGTATAAATGTAGAATTATTCTTCGCTAAATCTTAGTTATTCGTCATTTATATAATGTGGAAATAGTATATTAGAAGTTTTAAATATCACGACAGATTTTTTTTTGTCAACTAGCTAATTGATATCGTATTAATGGACGAATATTGTATTCCACGATACAATATTATTACACAGTTTCAAGCTTACAAAAATAAAAAAATATAAAAAATTACAAAAATACAAAGTTTAAGAAATATAATTTTTTATTAGGTATTTAATTACCTTAGAAGATTATACGCAATAAATACAGGTAAACAATGAACGTTCTTTTATGGAATAATCTTTACATATATATTTGAATGGTTTTAAACATTGTTTATGAATTAACAATTTATTTCTAATAATAACTTCAATTTAAAGATTTTTTTATAGTTTTAGCAACGAACAAGTTTTTATTAATGGAAGTGACTATTTCGACGTTTAATAATTTATAAAAAAATATTTCAAAATCTTTCGACCCTTCGAATTATTGTCATTATATTGAAGTTTGAGATATTTAATTTGTTTTAAATTGTAGTTTACACTAATTCTAATGTACGTTATTACTATAAGGGTTATATTAATATTAAGAATAGCGTGAAACATGTTTGCGTAATAATTATGTAGAATGAAATGAAAAAACAATGGATCTAATGTACTATAAAAAACATTTTTTTAAAAATACATATAGAAATCATAAATATTTCATCGATCAACATTCCTTATCTCGACATACGCAATTAATTTTAGAATATTTTTTAACAGCGAAGCATAAAAATTACGATTTTCCTTGTAGATGGCAGATTATTAAATATATATTAGATTATCATATCATCTTGAAAAAGATATTTATTTTAATTACGATTAGTGATTACTGTGCCAAAGTTATTTTTTAAAGGGTGTGTCTGTTGCGAATTGCAAAACGTAATAACGTATTTATTGTATTATTCCTATATTTACATATATATATATAATTTGGCATACGTTTAAAATATTATAATTGTTTATTGGTTTTATATAATTCTATTTCGAACATTAATAACGGTGTTTTGTTTGTTGTTTTACTAATTTTATAAGCTTTTATATTGTAGTAAAAAATCTAAGAAATCAATAAATACACTAATCAGATATAATGGTGTAGAGGTCCTCGTTGGGCTTTTATAATAATATACTCGTTGAATTCTTTTTCTCTTATCCTCATTTCAATAATACGTAATTTTAAACGTAAATATATTTTTTGTAGTTACACTTACACCAAAGACATTTCTCTATTGTATTTATTTATTAAGTATTAACAAAAGGATCAATTTAAGAGTTTTAAATACATGTAACCCATATAAACTTTCTAAATTGTATAATAAAATATAAATGTTTACATAATTATTTTTACTATTATATTACAAATAATAATTTCCTATTTTTTTTTTAAATTATGAGCGAACAAGGAAGTTCTTGGTGTTTAACTATGACGTGTTTATTTAATATTTTATTAAGTCCTTGGTCGTCATATTTACATAGAAAAAGTTTACCGAAAGTTTTACGTAACCACTGTATTTATTAGAAATAGTAGTAACAGTGTTTTAGAATTTGGGGGACATTATTTTGTTCACTAGTTTTAAAGTGCGATAAGTAAAGACATTTTATTTTATAAATATAACAAATCGAAAGCGAAAATACAATATAAATGTATTCACATTTGTATATATATATATAACAGTTAATATTTATGTCAGTGTAACAGATAATAGTTAAATATATACATATATTAAACGTTTAATTAAATAATAAATATTTGAGTAGAAAAAGTGGTTTTTCGTTAGCAATAGCACGTGTAAGACATGGAATAAAGAAGAGTTAAATAAAAATCAAAGAGTCATACCGGGAAAAGAAATTAAAAAATTAAGTAAGTAGGGACAACAGCAGGACAATAAGGTGAATAAATTTTGGCGACTAGGAGTTTAGAAAGGAAAGCATTATTTAAACTCCATTTGTAGTCGTCAAGGCTACTTCATTTAACGTTTGACGGACAAGGAAACAGTTGTTGTGAGGTGTATGAGGAATATTCGATAATAGATAATAGTAGCTGAATAGTTGTTTTAATAAACGCAGTCTCTTATTGAGTATTACTGGCATTGACTTCACTCGTGGATCTCGTGCTGAAATTTTTTAAAAATATGTTTACCCCTAGTGTTTTAGTTCATTTGCGTATATTGTAAGAGACCCACATCTGCAGAATGAATAGTACCACGATCATTCGCAAACTGTAAGCAGTCGAGTTGTCACTGTCATAAGTATGTCGGGAAGTTAATATTTTTTATATAATTATTATATACACATACATACACACACACATATTTATATAAAAATATATAAGTAAAAATCTTGAAATTTTTTCGTGATATTAAATGTCATTTCCAAACGACACGTATTCGGTTCTAAAATTTTATAACGGCGAATCCGCCTAATTCATTTTTTCTCTAGAAAAACTTAGGTTTGCTCACTCTACTACAACTTCTATTCCCGCGTACACCTACGGATATATAATTATGGTAAAAAATATCTAATTTCTCAGGCCAATAAGTTGCTTATCCAAAACAGTAGCCTATTCGATGTCTAATTTTTTTTTTAAATTACAGTGGCCCGTATAAATTATGTATTATACGTAATATCAATTTAATAATGGATATCACAAAGTGTTATTTTATTATACATTATTAAAGCGTTAAACCATTTATTTGATGACATTTAATTCTAGTTTTTAACATAAAATATTTCTATAGTTATTGGTATATCTACGATATATCTACGATATATTTATATATATTAATCAATACCGAGTTCGTTTTATTAAATAGTATAAACTTTTGCTTAGTTCTGGTGTACAAGGTGTGCGTTTAAGAAATTTCGTTTGGACTTTTAAAACTCCTTTTGTATTTTTCGTTAACCGACCCGAGTTATTAATATTCACGTAAAATTTTATAATTATCGTTCGCCGTTCTCCGTATTCTCGACTTCAATAAAAATTATGGACATCAACTCTAACTAGGCACCGCGAACTATTACATACGTAAAGAGCAAGTGCGTCGTAGGCTAGGTTATAGATGCGTGAATAATCCTACGTTGTTGCGCCAAGTTAGAAACATCGATTCGTATTGTATATAGGCGGTCATTTTCTATACGGCGGTTGTAGAGTTCTCCACGAGCGACTGTCTTCCAGAGCAAGGAAAAGGTGCTGTCGCCTCTAGTGTTCGAGGTCATTGACCGCACGGTAAAAAAAACCAGTTCATCATTAGACACAGTGACACACTGAATGGAACCAGACACCCAACCTGACCACTATAATGTTATTTAAATTATCGACCGTTTATTATTCCCCTCGAAATGAAAAAACAACTCTCGTATAATTAAATACGTTAAAATATGTTAGCCGCGCTACCGCCACGCGGTCCGCGACCGTACGGTTTCGTTCGGATTGGGACTGTGGTGTGGTGTCGTCGTAGGTCGGATATCACGCAACAATCGGCTGGGATAACCGTCCGCGGAGAGAACACGGATATTACCTAAACCGTGTTATGTGTGGAACTTGTTCGAACGGGTGGAACGGGCGTATCGGAAAAATTCGGCCATAATAAGGACCGCCGCCGTGGCGTGTCGTGTTGCGCAGGTTATAAGGAATAATAAACGTACTTATCGACGATTAACACTCGTCGTCGTTATTCCGAGTGTCACGCGCAAAACGGGTTCCAATAAAAGGCCTTTCGTCAGGGTTTGCCTCCGATATATTGCCGTATCGGAAGACGTTTTCCATATATATTTGCGGGGAATAGGGCAATTTAGTCTTTTTCGTAGAAAAACGCGTCGAACGTTTTGTTTTTAATCGCCCGTGATATTTTTTCGCGGATCATATGTTTACAGTTATCGTAGTTTCGACTACCGGTGGGTATAAATTCGTACGTACACCGCGCATAAGTGTACCACCCGGTCGAGAGGTAAAATGTATACAAATATCTTGTCGACGTACTTGGATGTACGGACTCGTACGTCGTCTTATAGGGGTGAATACACGAACGGTTCTTGTATTTAATTATTACTCGTTGTCGAACGTATCGCCGAATTGTTTAACTCGTTACTACGTACTTACGTACTACAGCCTTGACCGCGACGCGGATAACCTTATCAATCAAATGTGCGTCGTTGTTATATATGACGTATAAGATCACGTTTAGACGGAAAACCGATAATGAAGATCGCGCGTTATTTGGTATAGTTGTTAAAGGCGTTCGTTTCGTCTAAATTAGCGGTTATTATATTCACGGTTATGTCGTTGTCCCACCGCACGTGGATTGTTAAATATGCCGGCGATTTACCTTATAATCGTGAAGTATATTATTTCGAGAATTTAATTAGGCGTATTAACCGTACGCCAGATAATCCGCGCGATAATTATTAATTAAGAAGCCGAAATATTCTCTACCGGCGTAAATTCGAGTATCCAGTGTTATTGTTTTTTACAATGTGTATCATATTATATAGCAGTTGCATTACGTTTTACGTAAATTGTAAATTTGCTCACAAAAAAAAAAACGTATAAAAAACCGGCTTAAGGAACCGCTGCTACTGGTTTTTGGATTGTAAAATCGGTAAAGAGGGGAAAACCAGACTCACATACGACCATATAACTAAACTAACAGATTTTTGCTAGAAGGATTACTTTCTCCGCAAAGACGATGTTCATTGAAAATAACTGTCAAAAACATGCTAATTTAAAAAAAAAATAATAGTCTGGTACCTATGATAAAAGGTTACTAACCTTTACCATGCACCATACGACTATGGTTTATTTATACGAAATATTCGAAATCAAATTCATTATAATATTTTCGTCTCCGTTCGTTCCACGTTATAATTATTAAGCGGTTATTAATTACCCGCGTTATTAAATACGACGACTACGACGGTAATAATAACGATAATTAATCAATAGGATACGAAAACGACGGGTCCGAACACGCGTATTTCAAAAACGGTTTTGTTTTACGAATCAATCGTCGAACCGACGACGATAGGACACGAAATTTCGAATTATGTGTTTGTACGGCGGACTTTTCACAGTTCGTTGACTTATTGCCGAAGGTTATCGGTACATTAATAAGGCAGAATGACATACAATTACACAACACGCCTCTACTCGTGTTAACTTATCGAAGGCTGGACACCGTGGTAGAGGAATTGCGCTTCATGGACATACAACGGATACACTATTTGTATTCGTGATTACCAAATTTGAAATATTAGGGGTGGATCGGGCGGTAGAGGTGTATATGCCCAACGCGCGAGAACATCATGCACGTGCGAATAACTCGAACGCGTGTCGTTGTCAAATGGGTACCGCCGATTCACTTTCTCTCTCTGGTACTACTCAGGTCTTTGACCCGTTTAAATAACACACAACACTCGATACTCGCGGATCCTACTAGTAAGTGAAGAACAGTAATTCCGTTACTTTTTACGTTAATTACGTTCGTAAAAATAACGACGATAATAATAATAATAACGACGAATATTCGAATAAATCGTTAGTTCGGAAGGCATTCGCGAAACGTTTTTTATTTACCTTTAGACGCGTCCGTATTATTGCGTTCGTTCGTAACAGCGTACAGAAACGTGTAACATTTTAGCGGAACGCGCGAATTTGAATCGAAAACTATTAAGCGCCCGTATATATATATATATATATATATATATACGGCGATCGATAATTATTTTTCGTAAATCGTGTTGAATTGTTTACGGCCGAGTATTTGAATTTATGTTATATATCTAATATTATACCGCCGGGAATTGTTCGTTTTACGTTTAAATACGTTATCTCGCTTTAATTAATAATTATTATTTCGATTCGACGCGAAACAATTAATACGTCGGTCTAAAAATCTGATTTCCACAGTTACTATGGCAATGATTACACACGCTACACTATTTTTAATTTCCGTTATAGCGTTATTAATATTAATGTTTACGCCATTTTGGGCGCCGATCTGATAGTGATAATACTCTCGGTGATGCGTAAAAATAGGTTTCTGTAATGAAGCGTTTCAAAAAAGTGTTTGACGTAACGTGGCTCGTCGTTATTATTTATCGTCGAAATAAAATTTGACGAAAAAACCACTTGTTCCAAAATAATTTCGGATAGTTTGAATAACGACGAACAATCGATAAAAATCTACGGCGCGCGTTCCGAAAATTATACGTGACGATTTAATTACGATTATATTTTCCGTCGACTTTCGGATAAAATGAATCGTAGAGAAAACGGGAAAACGTGCGCGTCGTTATTTTGAAACAAAAATAACGGAATTATATTTGGACAGCGCGCGTAAGTGTAAAAATTCGGTTATTATTTACGAAACAAACGCCTATTAATTGTACGACGTTAATTACCGGTAAACGTAATAATTAACGCGCCCCAGAAAGCGAGCGCGTTTAAGTACGCGAGTAAAACGTGTACGGAGTTGATTATAACGAACGAATTTCGATTGGCGCTCGTCCGGGTGGTAAACACAATCGGCGACGAAAACGAATCGAAAATAAAAATTGACGTCGAAAACGTAGCGCAAGTATATTTATTATTTGATTTGGAAGCGAGCTACATACAGTACGAACGCAAATGGCGCGAAACCTCGCGTCGCTTACTGTTCTTCATTATTATTATTGTACCCGGGAGGAATTTTATCGGGTCGTTCGTAATTTATTTTTATTTTATTAAGACCGGTTAACCGCGTAAAATAAACACGGCGGATTTATTACTCGTACGCTCGGTCGTGATTATACGATGGGGGGGGGTTTTTCGCAAAATCGACGGGCCTAATTATTGTCGTCCGAATTAACGTGTAGTAGGCGAATGTCGAACGAATTCTATACCAACGACAGATCGATACTCGATGTAGTATGATTTGGTCTAAATTTGTTTCCCCGACCAAACGGCTCGACGCGTATTAGTGTATATATACCCCTGCGTGTCCGTTTCGTTTTGACCGCATTCTTTCGCGCCGTACACGTTTGTAGTAATAAAAACCGGACCACCGCTACTTGGTCATTGTTCGTCGAAGTATTTTTAGCCACGAGTTTTTTTATTCTCCCGTACCGCCGAACTTAAATAAATATAAAACCTGAATTATTTGTTTTGTTCATTTTCGATACGGAACAAACAAAACACGAACACACTTTTGAAACTGTTATGACCGACCGTCACCACCACCACCACCACCACCACCATCACCTCTACCGCCTCCAACGCCACGATCGCTAACCGTTAATGTTTCGGTTTAGTTTCACGAGTACAACCTGCGCTATTTGTACGGAATATTGACGTTCGAACGGAACAACACGCGAATATAATTAGCCGCGACGACTTCGAACGTTTACGAAAAGCGATTTAATGGAACGTGTTATTGCTTTTTTACTCGTACCACTGGCAGACTACAGTGGCATTATTCCACGACAACGACCGCCGTTCAAATTTTCGTTTAGCCCTTACGGTGGTTATCGGGATAACAGCTCCCGTGTATCCGCCGATCGTGTGTATTCGCGACTAGCACGATCGGAAAGCCGTTACACCGACGCCACGCGAATTATTGACTTACGAAAATGAACGAAGAACAAAAGCACGCCCGTTGAAACACAATTTTCGTCGTATTACTACTATTGTTAAACGAACAAAATGTCGATTGCGTAATTACGGTTATTTATCCGTCCGATTGGACGTCAGGCGGTTGGTTACGTAATATTCGAAGCGATACGATATTTTGTACAAATTGCGTATTCGCGTAGTTTTTTCGCCAGTTTAATATCGAAATATGCGCGCAAACCCTACATTAACTTATCATGCGTGTGTTCTTAATTGGGGAGGTGAATTCTCGCCGTTAGAGTTATACCGTGGCGAGCGCATCGTTGGCGCCGGAGAATCGTCACGAAATCGTTTCGATGAATTCGCGGTTTCAAAAAAAAAAAAAAAACCGATTCGAAACTGTGAATTCAGCGCGCGCAGTCGAAACGTGTATATGAATCGTGTGCCAATAACAGCGGTCCGACGCGGAATGTTCTTTTACAACAAAATGTGGTCGACCGTCAGTGAACACGGTCAAGTGAAACTTCAAGGCATTCTCAACATTGTCAAAAATAGCCGTTACATAATCGTCGGTTATTTGTTAATATTTGGCACAAACGGTTATCATTTACAAGCAGCGCCATAGATGCGCACGTAAAAGCGTCGTTTCAATTTTCTACCCGACACCCGCGACGTCGTGAATTATAATTTACCGACGTGATATAATAACGATAATAATAACGTTCGCGTATTATTGATTTGTAGAACGAAGGGTTTTTCCCTTTTATGAAATACGTTTCACGGCGTTCGCTCGCGCGAGAATAAGCGGTTCAATAAATTTGCATTAGAAGTAAATATATTTTTATTACTCAACGGATGATACATAAAACATAAAAAGCTGGACGACTACGTACTAATTATACACTCGTGTGTATATATATATATTTAGAGAGAGAGAGAGAGTTATTCACGAATATGCTTATATGTAGTGTACTGTGGTAACTAGTAAGCTACCTCCATAACGTTAACGATCCTATAAGGTATATATAAATAGAAATATCGAAAATTCGAAAACGTTTTAGTTTTTCTATTATTCGAATAAGTTCCGATTCTACACACCTTTTCTAGTTTTGCCATCCGAATACACTTGGCGTATGTTTTTATTTTGAAAAATTTCTTTTCGACGGTTTTATATATATAATATTATATTACTTTGCATACGCGTAGCTTTCTAAGTGTAATCATATATGTTCGTAAGACGTTCATTTAATTGATCGAATAATTTTATTAGGAAAAACGATTAACGATTACGATTCTACGTACCTGTAAAAGATAGCTCCTAAAATGTTGTCTTGATTATTTCGAATACCTTGTAAAAGTATTATTTACAAAGTGTTGAACTTCGCGTGTACAATAATTTGAAATTATTTACATAACTGTAACTATTATTTGAAATAATAATGACTTCAACGCGTCTTACGTCTATTATTATTATTATTATGTCTATAATATCCTTAAAAATACTTTTTTTAAAGTTGAAACTAATGTTTTACAAGCTTAAGGACATGGTTATCGTTAATTAACGTTCAATAATTATAATTCGTATACGTTTCTTGTAATTTTTGAAGACTTATACAGTGGTACATTCACTTATATATAACGATAGGTATTATTCACGTGACGTTTATTATTTAATTAAATTAAAACGTGCAGATAAATCAAATCGTTTAATTAAAGCAAAATTATGGGACGAAAATTGTCATTTTTAAGATTTGTTTTTAAATTTATAGACAACAAAATTCGTCAATTTTAAACTTTTAACGCGTAGGCGTTGTATTTTTCACTAAGAATAAAATTAACGCGAAAAATATTAAAATTTTATAACTATGACGGAATGTAATGGATTCGACTACCAAATATTATTTTAGACCATATTCATTCCTAATTTTATTTTAACTTTATTTAATTAATATCGATATTTTTTACAACTTAAAAGTAGGGAAAATTACGTCTCAGTGAGACTATTCTCCAAATCGATTTCTAAACGTCACGATTTATTATCCTTTTCAAACGTATAATACATTGTGTTTTACGAAAATAAATGAAACAATAAGGCGTGTGTCCAATACACACATACACAGTCTATATTATTGTAATTCTATATTCGTAACTGTTTCATTGTTTGAGTAAAACCAGATTTGTATATGTGTGTTTTTAAATTAGGTACCTACGTATTATACTGGAATAGAAATTATTATATTTTAAAATTTATCGGTATTTCAGGTTTGAGTGAAGTAGAAAATCTATAATTATTGATTTACGCTATTACATAATGTATCACGAATTACTAACCACCGGGTAGTTTCTCCGCGCATATATTTGTGTTATTATTATTATTATTATTTTATAATCTATATTTTTTCTTATAGTACTTATTATAATTTTTTTTATACGCACATTATCGACAAAAAATATATTATACACATTATGGTAATGTGCATATATATCCTGTTAAATATACGTTTAAGATCGTTAACTGTTTTAAGTAAATATTATATTTAATTATAAAAAATATTAAAATAACCATTTTCAATAAAAAAAAATTGAAGTCGAAACTATACTACTTATAGTTCATTAAATCTATAATATCGTAATTAAACAAATGTAATTTTGTTCTTTTTATTACATTCAATTTGAACGTGCGCATTAGTATAATATTGTAGGTATATTATGTGTTATTACTGTTATTAGGTATAATAATTAATATTTATTATTTTCAATGTTATACCAATAAATTACGAGAGGGAAAACTATATTTTATGAAGTATACGTGAACTAATAAAGTTATTACGAAGACATTAAAATTACATAACGCGATAATATTAACAAATGGGTAATAACGCGATATTAATTCAATCAACGAACGAGTATAAATTCCGATTTAAGTGGGAAATAATATTAACTTCCAAACAACTTCGTAAAAATTCTGAAAAAATTTAACTCGGTACAGCAGATAGTTAACGCTGTAGATCATTTTTAAAAATTCATTTTATTATCTACTAATATTAATCGTCGGTTGTAATTATAACGTGAGGATATAATAATAATCGCGTCGTTTATTAAATTTCGGTCGCGGTCGTGTTTGTACTAGTGTTTTTATTTACGAATGTGTTTTCTGATAACAAAGAATTAAACTGCCTATAACTGTGAACGAATTCCCAAAATCGAATTCTATTCTACATTGTTTTTTTTATTTAATAAGAAATTTCGATATTTACTCGTTATATTTCGACTTTTATAAATTCTACCTTGTTCGTTCAATAAATCCCGAAAAAATGTTTATCGTTCGTTTATTTTAGAATTTTAACATTTTAATCCACGGACAATTGTTCATTATCATCCTGTCGCTTACTATCGGGTCCTGCACACGCGATATAAAATAATGGTCTCGCACGCAGCGTGCGACGCAAATATATTGATAACGTACGTAACCTAATCACCACGAGACGAATATAATTTTCCCCCAACGACTCTTAGCCGTTTTCGCTAATTACATTTTCGTCGATAGGATATATTATTATATTAACACAACGATCAAAATCACTGTCCTAAGACTTTTTTGTGCTTTTGTTTTTTCTTCATCTTTTTACGCGAGATAATCGTAGGGGAAGTAACAATTAACCACCCTTTATTACGATCGACGCGGACATATGGTCAATATATGCGAAGCAACTTTTACCATTACCGTTGTATAGTTACACGTTTGCATGGAAATTGCGTTTCAAAGAAATCATTTTCATCTTTTAATTATACGCGCGAGTCAATCGCGGTGTAGGTCACAAAGTGACAAACATTACCGGCGTGACGAGAAACCGTCATTACCCCCTTTGTACACAATAGTAACTATCCCAAAAATATTAATTATTGCTGAACTAATAAAGGTAAAACCCTCCCCGAATAAAGAATTATAATAAATAAATAAAAACTTTATCGTTTTATTTTATACGTTCGATTTAAAGAAAAAACTAACGACAATTACAACGTATACATTTTATGTTTGAGTAATTAGCGAGTATTGTACTTTGCTCAGAAAAATGTCGTGAGGTTTTGACGTTATATGACGTTCATTTATCTTAATTTATTTTCGTAAGATTTTTTAATTTTTTTCAGTTGTCGTTGTTCCCAGTCGGGTCTTAATCAATTTTTATTTTGAAAGAGACCTTTTCGTACAAAAACGCTTGTCAAGAACAAAGAGGTTAACGTAATCATCAGACTTGTGTTTTAACACAAGGATATCATAAGCCAACTTGATCATAATAAAAACTTCGAATCTTAACACTTTCCGAGTCGGTAAACATTTTCTATTTATGATTTGAGAGTTCCAACGTATTTTCTACGAATTCTTTTTAAGACGTTTCCAACGTACCATGTTTTCAGACGCACGTATCATTGGTATCGAGAAGTTACTCCGGTAATTTATGTCGTTTCCTGAAATAACGAATCGTTGTGTTTGAAACAAACGAATTCACGTTTCATAATTACCGCGTTTGGTCGATAAATGTTTCGCGTTAATTTTCTCGAAAAAAGAGGCCAGAAGTCTCGATTAACCGTCATTAAACTATCCATTTATCAGTTGTAGTCAATCGACGAAACTTATTAAGTCGGAAACCGTATATAGTCCTCTATTCGGAAGTTTTTGTAAAATCGTCGAGGACACTTATTGTACTATTTTATATCGATAACCTTCGACGGAATTCGTTTTTCCCGGGCCTTCTGTTTTAGTCGCGCATTACGTCAAACGGTGGCACGCGACACGCACGCCCGTTGTACGGTCTCCATTAGTCGTGACCCCTATTGAACGCAAAACGGTAATCGGCGACGTAGCAACAGAAGATACGTGTGTGTGTGTGTGTGTATAAGATATTTAAGACGCACGAGTGGAACGGGGTAGGGGGCACACACACGTACTTTCGTTTCGATACACGTTATGACGTATATATATATATATATATAAATATGCATACGAAGTATTCGACGGGACGGGGCAACGGACGACGACGTAGCGAATAAAATAATGAATAATGTAACGTATTCAGTATGGATCTGAAAAGTAGTCGATCGTGGTGACGTCATTTTTATTTAACGCGTACCTACACCAACGTTACTCAATTACAACGTGTCGTCGTCGTTGTTGTTGTCACTTTCCTGCGATTATGCGCCTTAGAATAATATTTCGTTATCCGTCATATCCTCCGCGGTTCTTTGCCCGTGCTCGATACGTTTCGTCGTATTTTCGATTTCAAGTTCAATGTCACAGCGTGAAGATTCATTTTTGACATTGACGATTTCGCGTCACACATAATACCGCGGACGTACGCGCGGTGGTGCGCGCGCATTATAAACGTTTACCGCCCGCGTCTGTCTGCGAGATAAACAAATTATACAACCGACCCGGTCGCCGTCACGATAAATGTGTACCGGAGATTATCGAATTAAAAGGTGCGCTATCAAACGCGCCGGTCGTCCGACGGTTGTTTTCAAAATACGTGCTATTGAATAACTATATGACCTAGGTACACATAAACTATTTACATAATACGTGTGTATATGTACGAAACTTGTGTTTTTAAAGTATTACGAGTTCAACAATGAAATTCGAGATTGATTAACATTATGCACGCGTGTATATACGTTAGTCATACGCTGGATATACCTACGTTTCTCATTATGTTCCAAGAATCGCGTAATATTGGCGAGGACAATTACTTTTCTGAGCGTTCTTGAACTACGGCGAAATATCGGGTTTTTTTTAATATTTTAACCGTACGTTTTTAAAACTCGTATATCGAAAAACCTCGAAAATTCAATCAGCTTTTCGACGGCGACAATTTAAATTTTAAATCAACGGCAACGTGCCGATTCGCGGGTTTAAACGAGCGGTTCTTAACGGGAGGACTAGTGTCCCGCCACTTTTGTGCGGTATACCTTCGAACGTTATGGATTACGTTATTAAATCCAATTGTCCAAGCTCGTAATGAGGTAAAATGTTGTAACACTTTGTCCTACACTAGTCAATATTATCGTAATTTCTCTCTATACATTTTGACCTTTAATAACGATTATTTTATGTGTATTTTGTTCTGTCTCAACTGAAACAACAATGTAATAATAATAATAATAATAATAATAATAACAATAATAAGTTACAAAACTTTAAAGTCTTAATGATTTCGCTAATCGACTAAATTGTCTGCTAAACAATATGTATAAGCGATTTTCACAATCAAAAAATCGCTCATTGTTTATGATTAATATTCAAAAATCGATAACAGCGTACGTATATATATATATATTATGCATACGTAGTATACATTGATTATTTGTACGTAAAAAATCGAAAGTTATATCCATAACGCGACCGTTATGAATCATTAGCGAGTTCTATTAATAATCGTTTTTATTTGTTCAGTTATAGGCATAAATATTTGTTTAAGTACCAGTTCAAAATACTCGACCATTATTTAATCTCGTCTAAATGAGGAATACAAAACAATGCCTTATGTTGTCTTAGAAGTAATGATTGGCCTATGATTATACCCAGATTTCTTTGATACATATTTAATTGACATCGGCTGTCAAACGTTCAATTTTATTAATAGATAATAACATATTTTCTTGTTATTCGGCACGTAGGTACATACATCCCGTGAATTTACATTTTTTACATTACCATTCGTGCAGAATTTCCACTTTTTTCGTTTTAATGAAAAAAATTAACAAATATCTAATGGTTATATTAATAATAATTATAAGACTGGTGGTAAAAAGACACCTCGTTTATATGTATATATATATATATTATACATACAAGTTACGTCGATTGATTTTATTTAATTACAAATAACCTGACAGTTTAGTTACATAATAAACGTTTAAATTATGACACGACATTTCATTTACAAAATTACGGTAAAGACTAATGAAAGTTGTAATATAAAATATTGTTTAGTAGTGTTTTATTTATACCGTTTTTATTCGTCCAATATATAAACGCATTCTCCAAATACGTTTAAAATGCGGTCTTTACATTGTGTTTATGTCAATATTTGTAGGAAAACGTCGTTTATTTCTCGAATAATGTACAAAAACAAAGTAATTTCCATAGGCCCGGGAGAATAATAATATTTAAACTGATTAGAGCTAAAATAGGACTTTAAGTTTTACTATGGGTTTATAATGACTGCAGTTTTCTTTGATACTGTAATAAACAAAATATTTTTTTAATTTAGTAATTGTCGTAACATCGATCACTATTAATTATTAAAAGTATAAATTCCTAAACAAATAATTTTTTTTTACCATTATTCGCGTTTTAAATAATAAAATACAATTTAAATATTTTAATAAATACCTACGTTCATATTTGCTTTTTGTGTCAATTAAATAAAAATTTCATAACGAATCGTTCGATTACGCGTAAAAGAATGACGATATATAGCCCTTATTTTAGCGTAAACAATTTCAAAATACGCGTCAGATGGATTAGTTATAATGACAAAATAAATAAAATGAAAAAATTCAAACGATATTTAAAAACTCATTTATGTATAACGACTATCGGTATATGGCGTAAATTCATCATATAGTGTCATTTAAATTCTATTAACTAACGCATATTATATTATTGTATATATATATATACTGTAAATTGTCTACTCTTTTTAAGGAAAAGCATGTGAAAGAGAAAAGGGAGCAGGGGTGATTTAAAATTTTGATATTCATTTTCACTCTCTCCGGATTGTAAACCATATTACAAAACTTTAATATCTACGTAAAAAAAAATATATATATATTAAATATACGATTTCTAAATTATAAATAGAATATGGTGCGTTAAAATATTGTAAATCTTAATATTTAATATTTCTCGTTTTTTTATATGTCATTAAATCATCAAAGTGAACAAGTTAAAAAAAAGATAATTTTTTTATAAATAATTAAATATATATATATACGTAATTTAAAGTTCTGGGTTTAGAGGTTTTTTTTAAATTATTAATATAACCATAAGTCGTTTTATTCGAAAAAACAGTTATTTGGACAGTTATTTGAACTTTATATAATTTTTTTCAATAATTTCAAAAAACTACTAGTAAATTCCAATAACGGTTGGTTAGATACTATTATCAACCAATAAAGTGAACTGTTTAAAACGTTTGAAGTATTTTGTCAGTCTTAAACAACGTTTGCCAATTATTGAATTCCATGATTTCAGATATGTAACGATCACGAATTTCGATAAAACATCAAGATTAATAGAAAAGTTGAGGGTATTTATTCTGTTTAATTTAATCGTGTATACCGGATAACTCAAATATATATATTATGTTACATATACAGTTTAAAAAAGAAAATACTAATAATTAATAAGTAATACAATTATCTACAATTAACGACGTTTTCGTTAAATTGTCAACATTTATTGTCAAGAATTAATGTAGACGGCGCGTAAACAAATATATCGTTAACTATATTTCCGCGTACGTATGTTTTGTAAGCAATTTCAAAATATAAGTAAGAAAATTAATTTAAAAACGCAAGTACGATTTAGACTACACTATTGCGACGCATGTTCGGTTCGAATACATTTCGTTACGTAATAATGGTAATAGCGATAGTTCCCTCCGATACTTGTCTTCGATAGAAATTTACAACTGCCTACCCTAGGTCAAGTAGAAATAAAACGGCCGCTCGAAAACGTTCGCGAGTGGCACTGATCCGCCCATCGCCGAAATATATGTATATATATCCCGTAAAACGTGTTTTAAAATTTAAAAACTCTTCGTTTCTGCCCACGGATCTAAAAATTCCGCAATACATACATGGAAACTACACGTTTTAAACGTATTTTGGCTATAAAAATATTTACCGTTTATCAAAGAAAATCGTATTATTGAAAATAAACGCACGTCATAATACACGACCTCTCGAACATCTCTAAGACAATCCGCTTTAGTACGTCTAATGTCTGTAATTTAATCGAACAAACGACGTATATATATATATATATATATGTACACGAGCATATCGTATGTTTATATAATAGGTCAATGACTGATTTTTTAACCGTCGCTTTATATTATATATTTTTTTAATAAATTGTAAACTGTTCGTTCCAAACGTTAATTTGCCGAACCGCGTTATGCCCTGTCCTCCGCCGTTTCAATATATTACCGCACAGTAATAAACAGTCAGTTAACATCGATCCCAATAGTTTCTACAATATCTGCGCGATTAGTTCGGATATGTAACAGCGTTAATACGCAAATGTTTAATACGCGACATTGCTTAACGTTACACGCTTTTCTCACGAAAATAAAAACCTGTTTAATATGCGACTTACGGGTAATATTATTTATATCGGTGTGTATTATAGCGTATCATCATCGGTACGCTCGTCGATGTAGATCAATATGAGTTAATAATATACAGGATTTGTCGCGTTGCGCAACGTGTCCGTATATTATATTAAATAATAACATTAAGCTGAGTGCAAACAAACATATTATGTCGAAAGGGCTATATAATATAGAAGGTCAAAAATGGTCGAAAAATTATATAACGTCGAAGCGTTAACAACCGATAAAAATACCAAGACCCTCCCAGCGACGAGATATTTTCTGTAATTGTGTTACCGAACACGATTATATTCAATTGCGCCGTTAATCGTTAACGACGAACGCGCGCGCGTAAATACGTTTCCCAAAGTTCTCGGTACCCGAGGTATTTTTTTTAATTTTTAGCTCCTGACGTGTCGTTTCTGCACTGTCCGAGTAAAGGAATCGGTGCGCGGCGAGGTTTTATCACGCTAAACTTGAAACACTACACGAAAAGTGAGATTTTCCCACAAATATACCGTAAAATGGCTCGTACTTATAAGTCGTAATTAACAATTTTTAAACTCGTGACAACGAAACTGAAAACAAATCGGTTTCGGATATTCCATATTCGAAAAATACCGAGAAATAAATATCTAATATCTAATATTTAATATTTAATAGATTAATATCTAATAAATCGTTTTCGGATCGTGAAAACTCGGGAATACTTTTTAGATTCGATTATCGTTCCCGCAGACACACGTCTTAGAACGACGACAAATTATAATGGGTGGAAAAGATGAATATTGTGGCGTCTTTAGTCGTCGGTCGATCGATCGGTAGGTCCGGCCGCGGAAGTAGGCGCGTATTTGTCGACTTCACGTTATGCAGTGCGCGTTACAGAAAACCGCCGTATCCGGGGAGACACGTTCACGATTGGAAAACTAACGTCGAAGCGACGGTCGCTTTCTCACTTCCGCGGCCAAGAACCTGAGAAGTGAAAAACAAACCGCAATATTACGTAAACGTGCGCGAAACCTGTCCGAGACGGAACTCTAATCTAAAATAAATAATAATTCCGTTCAATACAGGTTTCCGTTAGGGGAGGAAATACATAACGAGATTACGAAACGCGATTTTGGGACCGAAAAAACTTTCTGTTTTGTTTTTTAGCTAATAAAGGATTCGCGTATCAAAGGTCCGCCCGTCTTGGACACGTTTCGTCGTATGAACGACAATAGATCACATAAAACGTACAAAATACGAACGACACCGGACCGTGTTAAAGAAACGTCAAAGCCGAATCGTATTATAGATATTGTCCATTACGCGACCACAATGTGCGTTGTGTATATTATAATATACGAGTATGTAACGTCTCGTTATCTAATATCCAGCGTGTACCATCTACAGTACGGTATCGGCAAATACGTTTACCCGTGAGGAATAGTCTATTTTCAAATTAGACGTGTGAATTAAACGGTATAAAAATAAATACGGTAATATTCAGAAACCTGTTTCTACCAAATAGTTTCTCCGTTAAATTTATTCAAGATCACCGCTGTATAAATATATATATACATACACGTATGTTCGAAATTAAAGGCGATTGTGTCGTCTATCTCGATAGTAGTAGAAGTAGTAATATTAGTAGTAGTAAACGATGGTTACGAAGTGAATACAAATTTCGTAGGAAACTGTTTTGTCCAAACTTAGGCGTTCGTAGGACTTCCTTTTTACTGACGCTCGTATTCGAACGGCACAGTATCCAATATGTTACAATATAAGCGTACCTTCTTTCAAAATTACGTTTTATTCGATACGCGCGCGTCGTAAGCTGACTTTGTAATTCGATTTGATTCAAAACCGTCCTTGTTTTTTCAACTGGTCCACATCAAGCTGGCGGGTTTCTATTCGTTTTAAACTGTTATTTAAAAAGAATAATCGCAGCGTGAAGAAATAAAAAGTACGAACACATATTCAATAATAACAGAATATGACGTAGAAAATACGTACATACGCATTACACATTAAATAAACACACACACACGCGCGCGCGACAAACTGGATATTGAATAGTAGGTTTATGATGTAGAAATGTTTGTTTTTCTACGTATTTATGTACTAACATATGTACAGAACAATAATAATAACAACAACGTGTAAGTACTTGTTTTGTGTAAATGACCGTTAAACGTCTAAAGCGAAAGTTCCCCTAATCTTAACTTGCCGTTTCTGGTGTTCTATGTTCTGGTTATTTATTATTGTTATTGTCTTTCTTCTGGGATTTTCTAAAAAACAATGTTTACGATTCGAAGGGGACCATTTTGTACTAGACTCCCTCCGGCTTTAGAGGGATCCTCCCCCACATCGTCGTACCAAAGTTTTCGGTTTTTTTTATATTGCCCAGACGGTGCGCCCCACCACGGGTAAATTGATAATAATAATATACTACGATATCGGAATAATTTTTTAAATGATAGGGGTTTGTGCCTGCCTATAAAAGTAACGGTACCTGAATGAATAATAAAACGTACAATAGTATTACAATTTTGCGTTCAGAGGTACGATTACAACGTATTTAGTGTAAATGTAATTTAAAAGTTATTTAAACATACTTTTGCAAAATTATTTCCGAGATACCCGGATATAGAGAGCGAAGAGTAAAAATATATATTTACGTTGTCGATAATATATTAATACGTTATACCATTACCGCGGCTAACGAAATATGAATACCAGTAGAAAACGACGACTTAAACGTGTCGAATTTATCGTAAGAAAAAAGCTCGTTATTTTGTAATTTTCGTGGAGTACGTCATTCGTATTATAGGGCAAATCATTTATTATGGTACGTACTCGTATTGTTATATATAATATCATTCGTATTATAATTTAAAACTAAACCTACTTAAGGGACTTTAATAAGAAAATCGTGAAAAATTTGTAACATCGCCGCCCTTTGGGTTAATTATAAACGATTAATACGAGTGCACGTATATATTTTTATATTATTATACATGCACCACTATCTTCCACGTTGTCATAGTAGATATTGGTCATCATATCGTTATCGCCATATAAAATCGAATGGTTTATTTCGATTTATCTGTTTCTACTGTTTACGTTTGTTGAATTACCCCTGTCAAAAATTATATTTACTAAATCCGTTCAATTACTTTATTATTATATCAGTTTTGTGACGGTTGTGAACGACCGTTATTTATGTATCAAAGATATAAAAACGTGAACGGTGAGAAACATCGAGTCCAAAAAAGAACCGTATCGATGTACAAAATAACTAAGGTGAAAAACGTTGTGCATCAAAGTTTTGCAAGCTGGTCCGTTTGTAGAGGAACAAAATTAATTGTTCGGCTTCTGGTAGGTTGATGGATGATCAGTGGTAAATAAAATGTTGTCCATACAGAGTGCTAAGAAGTTTACGCTCTACGAAGTAGTTGAACGAAAAAAAAAATTTAATTTTCGACGGTTAACAATTTTGACAAGTTACAAAAAATTTTAATTTGAAAATAACCGACCGCTATTATTGCCATTTAATATTATTATTATCAATCTGGCGTGGCAAATGTACAAAAATCGTTATTTTGTAAGTATGGACGTGCACGAAGGAACGTTTCGGTCGAATAATATCATTACATAGTCCGCGCCTAATTGTAAATGATTTAACGTTACGTTTTCCGAATTTGTGAAAAAGTGATTTTTTCGTACATTATGTAAGAGCGGTAAAAACGAATTGTACGATATTTACGATTGTCGATTTGGCGTGGATTATTCAACATACATACAATTACAACTTGTGTTTCTATTTTGGACACGTTTGTAGAAAAAATTAGCCGCGAAAACGAAAATAACCGACGTCTACGGTAATTGTCCGCTACGTGGACTAGTACGGAACCAACAAATGTTCGTTAGGATACATTTTTATATTTACGTACTTGTATGTACGTACGAGTTATTCGCCCGTTCGTTATTATTTGTTTGTTCATTATACCGCGTACTTGCGTATCCATATTTTAATCTTTGCGTACACGGAATTTCCGTTTATCGGCAATGTTATGGGAGCAATTGTGGCGAGTAATTGAACGTGAGAAGTTCGAAGAAAATAAATACCAGCACGTACCGATCGAGTATAAAAAAAGTGAAGAGTAGTGACGAGCGCGGTGTTATTACGGACGATAATTATATCAACACGTAGGCATTTTCTAATCAGCTATCGGTACCGTCGCCGTGGATGGACCACCGAGTGCATGCGGCCGAATATCAACGAACACGCACAAAAATAGATAATATGTATCGTCGTAATGGTGCGTGCTCGGTAAACGTGCATGTTTATCGCGATGCGGGGGTATATACGTGCCGTGGTCGTACGCGTGTCAACAGCACCACCGGACAGAAAAATCGAAAAGCGCCATAATTCGATGGAAACACGCTTTACGGGAAGAATTCGTACGCTTCGTAGGGTCGTTCGATTTCGGTCATGTTTTTTTTTATGGAAAGGAGATTTCATGAACCGATACATCGACCCGATACATAAAAAAAGAACTTCAAAACACACTTCCAAAAATGCGTATTTGCCTTAGAATCCTCGCTTCAATTCCTACATCGGTAGCGATAGATGTAAAATAAGTAAATTAAAACTGACGAAAAATTATTCGCGTTCGGCAACCGAACCGTCAGACCGCTACTTTCAATTGAACGTAAATTCGCGTAGATCATAAATGATTGAGGCTTTATTAGATAGTTTCGCTGAAACAAAAGCGAATAAAAGGTTTTTAATTCCATATTAAAATAAATATATTCCTATAAAAAACGCGTTATTCGTACGTTATTTTTTTTAAATTTCAACCCTTTTATAATTAAACGTCCTAGATTCCCATTATCCTTCTAACAACTTTCTACGACTATTTATGGTCTACTATGTGTGTGTGTGTGTGTATGTTGTGTACATTTTTTCGTAAATTGGTTCCGATTTTATAAATCTCGTACGTTCGGTTGTTTCAAATAACTTCACGACGGTCCCACGTATGCGTGTAACGTAAGAGAAAAACCTCCTAAAAATCTATTCGCAAAATCAAAAACGTTATCGTCGAAACGTGACAGTTATAATTTGTGAAAGTTACGAAAATACGCGTTTAGAAAAAATAATAATACGTACATACACGCTTGCGCGCGGGCACACACACACACACACACACACACACACACACACACACACACACACACATATACACACACATGTATATACGCATACATACACACACACACATGTATACACGCATACACGCACACACATATACGGTATACGTAGTATTGCGTAAAAAAAAAAGGAAAAATTAACGAAAAAGTAACGTACGTCCCGCACGAATATATAGTTTGTTGTGGGCGCGGCGCTGTTGGGAGGATCTATAGCCGATGTGTGCCAGCCCAGCGCTCGGCCGCGTCTGTCCGAGAACGGACGGCCCCGGCGCGCGAAACTCGCTCGTGCCCGCGGAGTAGGGACAGGGAAAAAAAAATTAAAAAAAAAAGGAAGGAAATCTCGCTCGCGCTCCACCTCCACACGGATTACCGGCGCGTGTACACATACACACACACACACACACATACACACACACATGGTACGTACGTATAATACCTGGCGTGAGAGAGAGAGAAAATGACGGCGCGAATAAAGTGCGCGTGTGCGACGGACCGACAGCGTGAGTAGGAGAGCGAGCGAGAAACAACAACAACAAAATATTAAAAAGGAAGATGAAATGCCCGTGTAATATATACGTACGTGTGTGTATATATGTATAAATATATATTATACGTATGTATGTGTATGTATATGTATATATATGTATTATACGTATGTATGTGTATGTATAATATATATATATATGTACGCGTATGTGCGTGCGTGTGTGTATGTATGTGTGTGTGTGTGTGTACAGAGGTAACAGCAGCAGCAGCAGCAGCAGCTGCCTCTATCCCTACTATGGGCTTTCGACACCCCGATATATTATAAAAGACCAAAAGAAGTACTCTCCCACGATTATTTTCAAAAGTGATCCCAACTCTTCGAATCGAACGCACGCCGTCGTGTCTCTTGCGTACACTTATACATACATCACATACATACGGACACATATATATATATACAAAGTACACGAATATCTCGTATACTCTATTATTGTATATACGCGCACGTATTTATACGATCGCGATAATATAATTCACTTTATTATATTGTTTTACGCGCTCTCGTGTGTGTGTGTGTGTGTGTGTATGTATATATATATAATAATAATATTCGTATAAAATATATATATATAATATATATATACCGTGTCGATCGTCGTCGTCGTCTACTATTCTAGCCGCGGTCTCTCCCGAAACGGTGCCGTTTTTAAGGGAAATACGCGAGAATAACCGTTCCCGAACCGCACAAATCGACGGGAATTCGTCGGCTACACGCGCCCGGACCACGACGACATGGCCGAAACGATGTCCGACGAGTACGGCGGCGGATACAGCCGCGAACTGTGGCTGAATGTGGCGGCCACCGCGTGCGGATTGACCTACTCGGTGTACCAGCAGCTGCGGGCCGTCCGGATGCTGCCTCCCGGGCCGTGGGGCGTACCGTTCTTGGGGTACGCGCCGTTCATGTCCAACCACCGCAAGTACTTGAAGTACAACGAGCTGGCTCGGCAATACGGGCCGATATGTTCGTTCACGCATCGCGGCGACACCGTCGTACTGCTCAGCGACCACAAGCTCATCAAGACCGCGTTTGACATGAAAGAGATCACCGGCCGTCCCAACGACGGCTACATGGACATCATCGACGGATACGGTAAGTGATTTCCGCGGCAAAATATTGCCCGACTTACTCGTCGCGTTCGATACCTACCTACCTACCTACCTACCTACCTACCTATCCGACCCGTTGTAGTCGACTCACATGTGCGCGCGCGCGCCAATCGAGTTTTAAGTATATGTATATATATATATATATATATATATATAATCGATTTCACGTGCGCGCCTTCGACGCAGAATATATTTTTTTTTCTTTAAAGCTTTTTTTACCACTTTTTTTTATACGTACGTGTCCTCGAGATATCGTAAATGTATATAGGTGTACGTCGAATATTTTGAAACTGTGTCGCAATTTTTTTTTTTTTTTACGTACTATAT
>JAIPRN010000224.1:0-35826 GCA_025469175.1 Geopemphigus sp. TES_GeoC_2020 | reverse complement strand
TGTGTCGCAATTTTTTTTTTTTTTTTGACATACTATATACCGGCACAATATTAATTATTAAATAATCACGTGGCCCACGACTACGCGTTACACAACGCTTGTATGTGTGTGTGTGCGCGCGTGTGCGTGCGGCGGCAAACACGAATAATGGTTAGAATAAATAATAATAATAATAATAATAATAATAATAAAATACCGCGTGTCATTTCCATACCGACCAGACTCGTTATTCGAAATATTGTTATTTATTTTATTTATTTTTAACGTATTTTTCGTACAGGAGTGGTAAATAGCACCGGGAAATTATGGGAATTGCAAAGGAAGTTTTTGCACATGGTACTCAGACACATGGGAATGACGTTCACGGGCCACAACAGATTGAACATGGAAAACATAATAATGGTGAGTGTTATTTACTGACGGTCGCGCTCGTCATCGCCACGTGCCGTCGTCCGGTTATATTAACGGCGCCGAATTTTCGTACGCAGATTGAAGTTTCCACGTTGGTGGAGACGTACGATAAGACGTGCGGCAAACCGATCGACTTAAACGCGGGCTCGTTGTGTTTGTCTATCACCAACGTGATCAGTTCATTAACGATGAGCGTCCGATTTGAGCCGAACGATCCGCGATTCGAACGGTACATGCACATGGTGGACGAAGGCTTTAAGCTGTTCGGCATGCTGAGGCCGGTGAGTCTATTTCTGCCCAGGCGTCACATCAACGACGAGAGGAACATTCAAGAAAAAATCAAAAGCAATCACCGGGAGATCGCGGGCTATTTCCAAAGTATCGTCGAGGAGCATCGGAAAACGTTCGATCCGAACTTCACGCGAGACTTAGTGGACGCGTACCTGTTGGAGATGAAACATTGCGAGGACGCGGGCACGGCCGATCAGCTATTTCAAGGCCAGGACCCGGACAAACAGATCCAACAGATCCTTGGCGACTTGTTCTCGGCCGGTATGGAGACGATCAAGAACACGATCCTGTGGGCCATGGTGTACATGCTCCACTACCCAGACGTGATGACCAAGGTCCAAGACGAGATCGATTCGGTAGTGGGTCAGGACAAATCACCGGTGCTCGAAGACTATCCGAATTTGCCGTACACGCAGGCCACGTTGTACGAAGTGCTGCGAAAGTCGAGCATCACTCCGTTGGGCACGACGCACGCGACCACCAGGTACCCGAAAACGCGTTTAATATTTTCGCGCGCTTTGTTCAGCGCGATCTTACCCCATTGTGATCGTTTTTTAACGTTTTGTTTATTCTTATTACCGTAGGGACGTTACGCTCAACGGTTACCACATACCGACCGGTGCTCAGATCATACCATTACAACATTTCGTGCACAATGATCCGAAATTATGGGACGAACCGGAGGCGTTTAAACCGGAGAGATTTATAAACGCGGAGGGAAAAGTGAAAAAACCCGATTGCTTTTTACCTTTTGGAATCGGTAAGATACATAAATATATTTCCTCTTTCAAGACCTGTACCGTACGCGGCCTGGAAATAACGTAATATATTGTTTAGGTCGGAGGAAATGTTTAGGCGAGACGTTAGCTCACATGGAGTTGTATTTATTCTTTTCGACCTTGTTGCACGAATTCGACGTGTGTTTACCGGATGGTGACGAATTGCCCAGCATGGACGGTCAAATAGGCATCACACTGACTCCGCAAGCATTCAAGGTCGTGATGAAGAAACGTACCAAGTAAAGCGAATGTTTTTTTGTTCGGAATTTTTTTTCTCGGATCCTCCTCCTTTTTTTCGTTGTTTTTATGTATTTTTAACGGAACTCGTATTTATTAGGAATATTCCGCGAGTTTTTTTTCCAAAACGTTTTTACGTTCGAAAAACGATTATTATTTATTTGTCATCACACGTCTCACGTGGTTCCCTATGTACGTTTTATAACTTTTTTAACATTTAATTTTGCGGACACACTATTTATTGATTAGCAGCTAGTTAAGTAACGATTTCAAAGCGAAATCGCGTTGTAATATTAAAAGTAGTAATATTTACAAGCGCGCATGTTTTCCTATTAACATGTTATGTAATTATAACTAAATGCCATATACCAATTTGTAATTTTTAATTACTTTAACGTAGTTTTTAATATTTTATTACTATAATTAATTATAATTTGTAGCGCTTTTTTTTAAATAATTTTACCAATGTACAAAAACCCTATTAAAATTAAACGTTAAATATTTGTATCTATAACGTGGATGCTTTTTGATTTAGTTCAGGCGAACTATTCTAGCAACCTATACGACAGGCGTGACAGTTTATTTGACGATTGAATAGGGTAGTCCAACGGCTATTAAGTAGAACGTTTTACACAGGTCGTTTATCGTGCGATTTTTCGTTTAACCGAATACCCCAAACCGCCACCATCACAGAACCACACATTTTAGGCGAAAATCGGGCGGTATAGTTAATTTCGGTTCGCGTTCCGCCGATGGCGTGATAAGGACGTTTCGATTCGTAATAATTTGTATACGGAAGCGTGGCCGCTACAAGTTCTCAAGGAAGTTGGTTCGTTGTGGATTTATACGACGTATTTATTTAAACCCGTAGAAGTAACGCCCGATTCAGTTCATTAATTAACGTTAAGTAATACGTATAACGTTCGCGTGGCATAATTTAAAAAGAAAAAGTGTTCGATAATTGTCCAACCACGTAGAGTATCGATATCGAAGTTTACGACGGTTAAAAAGTAATATGTTTAGCCGCGTAAAAAACTAAATTTTCAAAACACATTTTTACTTCAAAATGCTACGCGTACATATATTACGTAAAACGCGATTCTACGAGAACATTCGCGCAGTTCTGACGACGGTTGTGGGATTCGAAGGATTGAAATACGAACACGATTTCATCGTTACGACGCCACGATCGCGCGGAAAAGAAAACTACGTGACGGATTTTCGAATCATTTAAAATGTTTGAAGTTTTCGGTTGTTTTGCGTACAATTACTACAGAAACTTTCGGTACACTTTTAATTCCTTTTGCGCGGCGGTCAAGATACGTAAATGGCCCATCGTTTGTAAATCCGTTGCCGCATTGTCCTTTCCGTCACCTGTGAACAACCGATATCGGAGAAAAAACTAGAAAAGTAAATGTCGGTCGTTGGGCGAGTAACCTGCGAACGTTACACAGTAAAACATATTCTTTTGCCCTTGGTACCCTATGAAATTACGTTTTCGAATCAACGATTTTAATACGAAAACGACTTCTCGCGAGACGAATGTCCCAAACAATCACAGTACGTACTCGACTATTTCCAAATTAAATTATTTATAATTACCGTAGGACATTAACGTTACTACGCGTGTATATTTAGTCCGAATAATTTCGACAAATTACGCGACACGCGGGCTGTTTATAAAATTTTCAAATAACTGACAGGGATTGTGTTTCAATTAACGGCGTTTTTCTCGAAAAATTTGGGAAATCGTCTATTTAAATTATGTACTTCGTCCGTATCCGGACATTTGCGTTGACGACGTCACGCTTCTGGCGTATTCTTTTACCCGTCGAATAGCGTTAACCGGAAAATGTTTGTCCGACACAGCCGTCACTTTCTCGCTCTGCGCAAAATTCACCAAACGCGATTTCATTCGTCCGAGTTATAAGAACAACAAAACGACGAGTGTTTAAACGTCCGTCGTTCGTTTATTACACTCCGTCAGACAATGTTCGGGCCGCCATCGCATTAACGTCGACGTATTGCTCATTCGCGGGCGCTCTTCGCGACGTTCCATAAATACGTCCACAACTGACCGTCGTAATTCATTAAAAGTTGTTGGTTCAAAAAACCAAACGAATACATACCGACGAACGTTGGTCGGTAGACACGTCACGTGGTGACTGCCAAGGTAACCTATATAACCGCCCAGACCGGTCATGTTTGAATGAATGGACGATGTTGTTCGGTAGTCGCCGGTATTAAAATTTCCTTGACACTTCCTACACACCGACGAAATTATTTTCCCGCCAAAATGTTCGTCAAAACAGACGCATTAGTTAATATATTTTTGTTTGTTTCCGGAACATTCCCAGTTTACCTCATTTCGCTAAAATATTACGTATAAGCTGTTGTAAACGTTCATCCGCGTTAATCGTTTGCCAAGAACGTACGTAAAAATGTACGAAAATATATACGGAAAATTAACCGAACTGTTCTCCGAATATATCGCGGCACATTGCGCGCGTGGAGAGTGACTATTCGAAGGCGAAATGCGGTCGGTCCGACGCCGTAATACATAAATACAGTATTGTCGGGAAGTAAATACCTTACATTCGGAAGCGACCGAAGCGTTTCGCTAATTACGATTCGCGGCGGGAATCGTGTAAATTATCCATCGTCGTAAATAAATACGGGCGATAATTTACGAGGGTTTTTGGAGGCTAAACGTCCGTGATTAGGATATCGATCAAGTAACCTTAAATTTAACTATTCGTAGGCCATTCGACGATTTCCAGTTTTACAGGAAAAAAAACCGTACAAAGTTGTTCCGTATTATTTTTAGGCGTATTAGTAAACGAATTAACAGGCGATCGATCAATTACGAAATCACAAAGGTCATAGAATTTTTTTTCTTTCACGACATTCGACGAAATCTAATACGCGTTCTCGACTGAATGTACCATTTTTTTCTGGATCGCATATAAAAAATCCGGGCGTTGAAATTCTTTTTGAACACGAATAAAATAGCTTCGACGCAACAACACGCCCGCTGTAGGACGCTTAATAAAAATATATTACCGTTCGATTTTCAAATAAAATACGTATATCGAAGTCTACGGCCTAATTTTAATATCGAATAGGGAACGAAATATATTTATTTAGCTTAAAAACACAAGTTATACGCACGAACATCCCTATATTCGTTTACGGAACATTTCGTGAATAATAATAGTAATAATACATACAAAATCAATCTAGACAGCAAAAATACGCTTAAACTCGACATTTAAAAATAATATTGTGCGTGGCCGGACTGAGTGTTATACCGAATTCCCCGTCCATGATCGTACTTAATTCTTCCTCGGATAAATTATCTTCCATAGAAACGTGAAAATTACGAATTATGTTTCCGCCGAACAAATACAATATCCAGTAAGAGAGCGTGTCTCCAACGCAAGCCCTTTTACCTAGAAATATTTCGCGTTTTAATTTCGAACGATTAAATAGCGTTACGAGGCTAGGATTGTGTAAAAAACGTCGTTTTTCATTTGCAAACATCTGTTATTCGACCATCGCAAACAGGTAGTAACATTGTCAACGCGTGACGCGTTTTCACGCTGGGGGGTAAACAGAAACATTGCGGATACGGCGCAAAAAAACGCGAACGGAATATCGCCACGGCAACCAATAGATCATTATTGTACCACGTTCCGTCGTTCGTATTGGACGATTCGAAGACATCGAAGATTGAGCAATATTCGCGTTCACTGTGGTCGAATTCGAAAAATACATACGCTGAATATTTTCGACTAACGCATAGTGAATCGCGTCGAATTTGGCAATGGTATTGTTGAGGCTCACGCGCTCAGGCTACCCGTGGCAAAATTATTTCCGTTGCGACGTTAAAATGTCTATAATTTTTTATAATTCCGACCGGTTCGCGTTTGGCGTCCGTATCTCGTTATTTTCTTGACACGTAAATAAAGCCGCGGGAAGCCTGAGCGCGTGAGCCTCGACATTTTTACCTTTAGTCAAACATTTTTTTTGTTCCATGTAACGAGAATATATATTATTTTTTAGAATATATATATATATATACAATTATCGTCGTTTAGGAAATTAAAATCCTCCTAGCCTCGAAAAAAATTAAATACAATAATAACAACGACTAAGAACTAACCGGCTTGAAACGGCATGAACGCTTTGTTGTTCATTATGTTTCCGTCATCGTCCAAAAACCTTTTCGGTTGGAAAATGTGCGGATCGGTCCAATATTTTTCGTCGTGGTGCATGGCCCATTGTAACGGTATAACCATTGTCCCTTTCGGTACGCGATATCCCGATATGAAAATCTCCTGGTTCGTAGCTCGAGGTATTCCGGACGGAGCTACGGGTCGTATCCGCAACGTTTCGAATACGCAAGCCTTTAGCAACGGGACGCTTTCAATGTGGTCCAAATCGATTATTTCGTCGTTCGTGGGCGACACCGAGTCCAACAGTTTTTGCAATTGGTTCTAAAAACGTAACGAAATGAATTCCACCGCGTACGCCGAATTGTTTTTCGAAATTTGTAATTACCGACGTTTAGCGAGTAAAACGTCTTTTTTCCGCGTATTTTTTTAAAAAGAAAAAGAAAAACGACGACCCCTCTCTCTCCCCAGAAAATAAACGAATCGAAATCGATAATCGTCGATCGATCTACGAAACCTATTGTATACGATTTAGTCGAAATTAATCCGCGCGACTATAAACGATTAAACGCGCGTTTTTGTTTTACTTGTATTCCTTTATTGATGGCCATGTAAAGGAGAAACCATCTCAATGTATTCGCCGAAGTGTCCACTCCGGCGCCAAAAAGGTCGGACAAAAGAAAACAACATTGTTTTTCCGTGAAGAAATGGTCGGTATCTCGGTCACTGCGCCTTCTCGCGATCTCCTTCATGAACGTGGCCATCAAATCATCACATTCGTTGGTTTCCTCGCCCCGTTTTTCCATCAGCGTTTTGTATATTAAATGTGTATTTTTGACGCCTTCGATTACTTCGGAAATCGTTTTCCTATATTTCGGCACTACTCTGCAAAACCAACGACCGAATTGAAAACAAAACGCCCATATCGATCATTATTCGATATTTAACGCGTCTGACTTCAAAATAGGCAAAACGCTCAATGGGGTGGCCGTGGCGAATTTTTTCGACCCGTCCTCCGCCAAATTTCGCAAGTAAATCCAATTCGGGTCATCTTCTGGCCACGCTTTACCCAACACAATGAGATTTATAAAATCCCCCAGGCACACTAGAAAAAGTTTCCTCGTGTCGATCGGACACTCGTTCGACTGCCGTATTTTCTATATAACGAATACAAGAACGAATCAAAACGTATCGATCGTTGTTGGTTACGTTGTTACCGAAATGGTCGAAGCGACGGCGTGGATAATGTCCGATTGCAGATTGTTTTTTTTGTCGCCGAACTTTGATACGCCGATTACCTTCAGCCAATTGCACACGAATTTCCGTTGCTGTTTCCAAAGCGGCCCGCGTGTGAAAATTAATCCTATCGGGAAGTAATTCACTCGGCGATTTATTAAATGCCGCCGATAACCGCGACCGTTATATATCGAACCAAGTACCGTGTTCTTGCATGATCTCATTGACCACCTCGAAATTGGTGCGGTCCGAGAGCTCATTTCGCGCCAACGCCGTCCGTACCGCCGATGGGTCCGACATGACGACGGCGAAGTGCTTTCCCATCTGAACGCTATAGATTGACCCGTACTTGTGGGCTAGTTCCGTTAACGTTGTGTAAGGTTGAGCGGGATTCAGCCATGGCAAGTAGCCGACAATCGGTAAACCCCAAGGGCCGGGTGGCAAGTTCCTGTTGGAATGCCATCGGTACCCGACGTATAACGTGCCGAACAGTATAACGCCGACGATCCAAAACATAATACGTAATTTACGTTCCTATAATAAAACGAAATCAATTTTTGTTTTAATTCGAGTCCAAAACGCCCATAAACATTCGATATTTTTTTGTTGTATTTTTACGTTCGTAATCTACGCGCGTAAGTACATCGTTTCTTATTTCATACACTAGTTTATATCCGCGATTTTTTATCGGAATTGATAATACCGGTAACCGGTGAAATTATCGGGAGTTTAAATCGTTTTAAAAACATGGAATTCTGTTTGATAAGTTTAATATAATATATTAAACAAATCGAATCCAAGAAAACGCGTAATAACGTCAAATAACGTTGCCTACTAGCAACAGGTTATCAAAACAATCATATTTTTAACGTATTGAATAATACTGATAATGTATGAATTACTCTTGAAGTCTATTCGTAGCGTAACAAATTCTATTGGTATACACTCGGCGTTAAATAAAAAACTTAAATGACTTTTCGAATCTTACCTGAAAAAAACGATAATTTTGTTTTCGCGACAATAGCTTCACGAAAAATAAACCGCTGTATCCTGTGGACGTTTTTGTTAACGACAACTATACAAACGTGATAAGATTGTGTAGTTTTGAATATATATTTTATCACCATCTATGTAGGGGAAGCGTGCGTCGTTAAAATATGACGACTTAACAAAATAAATATTAACGACATGTAACCGAAAAAACGTGACAGTGTACAATCGTTATTCGATTGTCGAAATATAAAACTGAAATTACGAAAAATATCCGAGATGAAATAAACGAGTACCCATTTCATATTGTATCTCGAAATAGTCTCGTTATCACTTGGACTCGTAAATCAAATTTTCATTACTTTATAAAGTATTTCATATTTGACAACACTGACGAAGCTTCTACAAGAAAATATATTCAAAAACAAAGAAAAATACTTTACGGAATTTTTTCGTCTGAATCAGATTTATATCGTTATAGATCGTTGTATAAATTTGAATGAACAACGTACGTAATGTACGACATTACGTGATCTTTATTTCTACGTAGGTACAATACGAATATTAGTCATTTTTTGTACTTCGAATTCAATAATAAAAATAAAATAAACGTATATATATATAGCGTGTGACAAACAATACTACGTAGAATATTAGAAAACCGATACAGTCGAATGTGAATATTTTAAGGTGGCGGCGTTTTTGATAAGTTGCTTGATAAACAAAATATTAAAGATCATTACAAATTATTTTCGTGTCGAGTAGTTAACCTCGAAATTCGATAATAAGCCTAGTCGCAATGATAATTCGATATTTGTTGTTATTATTACGTATGACGAAGAGTTGATACTTCGCCAATATTTTCATTTTGTAATATATATATTTATAACCTTGGTGGAAAATAAGATTGGGTAGTAACATTTCAATATTTTTAGTATAAAATACATTAATAACTACAATAATTAAACACGCAGACGGGATTATCGTGGAATCAATTTATTTTTAATTATTTATTAAAAATGTGTTTGTTTTCCAATAATATTAATACCGTAAATAAAATTATTCATACGTCGTTTTTACACACACACACACACACTATACCATACACTGGGACAACGCATTAGTAATACCATTGATTATAACCGATATCAAATTAAACGTTACTTCGATTTGTTAATAATATACCGAGGCGACAAAATAAGGACGCGCTATATAATCGTACTAAAAATAATAAAATTCCTATTTTATCGGAAACGTCAAATCCATCGTCCTTCAGAGTTCGATGAACTTTTAAACCTTGAAAATACATTAATGAGTCGATAAGGTCGTCTGCAAGTAGTCTCGTCTACCACCGACCAGATCCGGTTTTACTTTCATTGATGTAAACAAGTTCGATGGGCCGCGTTATATACGAAGGGTCTACGATTCCAAGAAATGAGGTGCAAACACGTTTACAGTCATTCGGGTGAATAGACTGTTTGGAATCCGGTATTGTTCCTCTACGTACGACTTACACAATAAGAAATAATATACCCCCCAATGTTATCGGAATTTCAATTATTTCAAAGAGTCGTATTATGCGTACATACGCGTGGATGCATAATGTGTACATAATATATTATATATATATACACACGCCGGTGAATATGTCCATTACGATAATATATTGTGTAATTGTCGACATGACTATAAAATATTACGTTTTAAAAGAAAAAAACGTTTCACACATAAATTATAATAAGGGTACGTAATAAGTATTATCGTTATTTCATCATCCAAGAATATTTAAAACGAGAAATAATACGTTCTTGTTAACGTGTCTATATTTTTTATATACAAACGAACGTTTGTTTATATATTATCTACGTGTTTGTATATAGTTCAACCGTTTCCATAAGATTCACTATGTAGGGGTTTTTGAGCACGGTGAGCGTTACGGTGGTTATCTATTTTGCCAAGTGTTGACACGACGCGTGTGCGCCTAGCAACAAAAAATGAGAGTGTATTATATTTACACGGAATTATTTATTATTACGATACGTTGTCGTGGAAACCAAAATTGAATCGAATCTAAAATAAACGACGACATTCGTGTATTTTAAGTGGTATTAATATTCAAGCTCCGGTTACCGCACAGAGCGTTACTTTCGCCGTCAAATCAATTACGTCGCCCTAACGACAAGCGATCGGTCGAGTTACAACTCGAACGCGAAAGATAAAGGCATCATGGACATCAGAGACAGACGAGCGACGGGAACCAAGACTGAAAATCGCTCGAGTACGACGCTCTGCTGAACCCGGATGAACATTGATGATTTAAATCTCGGAGCGTTCCGTTACCTACGCTAATTACGATTACAGTATTCGTTCAAGAGTGGTCATCGGTAAATGGACAAATGTTGCGTACCCTCAAATTTATAAACGAATGCGGGTGAAAAAGCGAAATTGTCAAAATTATATTCACCACCCCAACCATCGTTGATCTCGATATCGAGTGATACAAGCCAATCGAAACATTTTTTGGCGAACGTACGGGAGTATAATTTATGTTTTAAAACAATATCTTTTGGCGCAACAAATATCGTGCGCGAAAATTACTAGCCATTATCCAAAAGCACAAGGGCAAATTCATCGTCGTGCAAGGACTACTATTATACCATCATTGCCGTACGCGAATCATAAATGCCTTCAAATTTATTTCACGGAAACATTGACGAACAAATCGATCAACGTTGTCATTTGAATACGGATACTAAACGGGAAATTGTCGCTGTATTACGAACTTTATTCGATCGACACAACGAATGAATTCGATTGTTCAGAACCGCCCTTGAACAAATGCCAGCAGATGATTGTCTACAAAGTGGTAGTTGGAGCGAACGAAACACCTGTCGGCCAAGACGGAAGACAATACAACGCATGAACAATTGAAGCAAAGTGGCGATCGTTAGAATTGACGGAGAATTTAAACTGGCATTATATAAATTGTTTAACGTAAAAACGGTGGTATTCGACGAATCTCGGAAACTCGTCGCTCATATACGACGAACTACAATATCCGATTTGATTTTAGTAAGGAGAAGATGGATATTATTTCAACGCCAACTTGAAAAAAACGTTGAATGGCGTTATAACACATACCAAGTTCAGCTAGTTATATATTAATCCTAAGTGTTTTGTTCGTTAACGATCGTGTTTTAAACAATATCGTTAAGATTTTGTTTTGAATATAATTACCATTTTCATTAAACGTTTTACGTACTATGCGTGTGCTAATATTCGCTTCAAATTCGATACAAATGATAATTGTCGCGGATATGGGACCTTAAAAATTAAAAAGTTATCGTTAATTATTTAATTTATTTCGTTATAAAAGTCCGATCATAAATTATTCCAGCTATATTAGACATAAATAATTTATTTTGCGTAAATAATCGCTCACAATAACGTTTAGTTATAAAAGTAAATTTTTATGTATAACGAACAATAAGTATGTGACACACACACACACACACACACACATAACGTATTACGTAAAATGCATACTGAAGTGATTGACAACACTGCAGTTATTTGAATGCCGTGAAACGAACTACTGGAACTGCCGATAGAGTATAGTATGTTGTCGATAGGTAAAAGGTGAGGGTTGATCGAGAATAAGCACGTAACCAGGACTACACGATAGAGGGGACCTAATTATGACCAAAATTTATACTCGGCGGTCAATATTTATTTCGACTCCCCCTTTTAAAGAAATATCCGTAAAGTACGCATTATACGTACGTAATTATAGTACAATAATTTTGTTAAAATTCGAGATTTTGAATTTTATGAGCATAGCGGGGTGAACAAATAAAGTGAGTAGTAAAACGTTTTGGGCTGCCGTACCACCCATTAGTTAAATGCCTGACAGAGAACATTCTCGAATTCGCCCTGAAGAGACGTGCGTCGAATATTCTCGAATATACCCGTAGCCCCGTTTTGTTTACGACGTTGTCACAACAGGTATATATTATTCAAATATTATAAGGCTCGGATATTGACGAGCAATAAATTTTTGGAACGTCAGACGATGTTTTCCCATTCGTACGCCAATCTATATTACACGATTCGTTTAAAATTGTTTACGGATTTTAAAACGAATACAATTTAATTTTTAAATTAGATTGTACGCAATTTCTACGTATAAAATGTAAACAAAATAAAAGTGTACACGTAAAGTCGTAAATTACAATTTTTTTTCGACAATTTTTTTTATTAAAAATGAAATATTTCAACGGTATTTTCGTGATTTTAACGTCGCAAATACATTTTTAATGAAGTTTGTACGAGTTTTTTTTTTTTTATAATCAATTTACGACATATATTAAGTATATCTCAAAAATATTCGCTCATATTTTATATGATTATAGCGTAACGTTTAAGTATGAATTTCGATTTCAATATTTTACAAACGTAAAAAATGTTAACGTAAGTGTTTATTTGTCAAAAACGTAAAAAGGTAAACAACATTATAATCTATAAAACGCGTGTGCCAATCATTTGATAAATGTTACAAGACGAATAAGTGTATCGTTCGATACGAGTCGTTCCATGCGAACCGTGCATTCAAGTTTTCCGAAACATCGATGCTTCCGAAATAATCGTCGATACGTTTATTTTAAAATGATATACGATCGGTTTACGTGTGAACAATTTAACCATATTATTGCGGGCACATTGTATTACGTTTATATTCGAAGTATAAATACATCGTATTTTAATTTTGATTTTCGAACTATTACCTCTTGTGGTTTGTGTCGACACAAACATAATTATTTACATACGCACGCGACGACATACGTTATTCGATAATTTCTACTATATACAGCAAAAGACTGTAATATATCATTCGACTTGCGTATGAGTCAATTATCCTAGACTACCCATGTTATATATATCGAACGAAACAAACAAATTTGTAAAACGTCACTTTTAACCTTGTCTCTTCTAAAACACGTGCTCAATACAGTTCAGTCGACGTTTATGCTAATGCAAATCTCCCAAGGTCATTATAATTCAAGTTCAAACATCACTTTACGGTATTTACATACGAATTTATGTTTATTTTATTACAAAACGGACCGCGGCTCTATACACCATATAGTCAACGAGTACCTAACTCGTCATTATTATTCCTATTGATGATTGTATTTGGATTCAAATTCGTTTTTATTTTAAATAATATCATAATGTAAGAAATCGAAAAATGTTTAACCGAATAAGATAATATTTATCGAGTTTATAGATACCGTATCTTCACGCAATGTTATAGCTAGTATTTATGGTACCAAGAGATCGAGTCTAATCGATTTACATAAAATAAATTGTATGAACTTACAAAATGTAATTTTAATTTAATACTTAATCCTTCGTTTTTAAATGGTTTCCAGAGTGTTAAAACACCACTATAAGTAGTGTTATTAGGGTCGATGAAACCAACAAAATTATTCGCTTTATAGTATAAACATATAATATAAAAATATGATTCTCATAAATGTTATGAATAAAAACAAATCGAATATTTAAAAAAATTTTAACATGGTCACACAAAGATTACATGAAACCGAGAAAGTAAAAATGTTGTTCACACTTTTACAAATGTTTTAAAAATAGACAAACTAGAAACCTGACAATTGGAAATACTATTTTTTCTTACCCAATTATACCCTGTAAATTATTGACACGTTAACAAGATAAATGTTATTCGTTGAACTTAAAACGCTTATTGTATGTAAATGAATTAATAAAATCTTTTAATATGTATCTTTATATTACATTAATACGAATAATTAGAAAAAAATATAATTAATTTTGTATTAAAGATTTTGAGGTTTTCAAAGTAAATGGCAAATTTCTTAAAATACTAAATTTTTCAACTTCTATTTTACGATTTATTGACTATTGTAGTTTAAGTTATGTGACGGAAAAATGAAACGATGATGTTAACATTTTTTGTTTGTTTACAATTTCGCGATCTATATATTATGGACACGGCACAAAATGTCGGAACATTCTATTTACTTGCAGAATATACGTTTTATTAATTATTTAATTTATACAAATTAAAAATAAGGTTATTTAAATTGTGGAATATTTGCGAAATTTTATTTGTTTATATATATTCGGAATAATGAAGGCAAGACATATTTCGCACATTATCGCGATAATGTTTTCTATTTCTAAATACGATTTTAAATTTCTAACTGCAATTCGTTGTCGCGCACGCGTCGTTCATTATTTACCAAACCGTCTTGGACTTTATATAATCGAAAGTGAAACAAATCTTTCTCAAGGCCACATATTTCGTTTTCACTATATTTATGTGGTGGTGCTCTTTTTTTAAACGCATTATTCGGCAAAAAAATAAATACAAATATTATGAGTTAATAATATCAATTGCAAACACAATTCATGGACACAGACGAGACACGTAGAATGGAATCGCATTCAGACCTTGGACACGTTTGTACGTCGCGTATACTTACGACGATCATCTCCGACATTACATACGAGTTCTTTGATACCACTAAAATGGAACTGTAGCCAATTTTTCAATACGCAGTTTAGTAATATTTGTACGGCTAAAATATTTTTCGACAGACAATTTTTTTTCATTATTTTTCCTACAAATACGACGGCTTGCCCTCGTTCGGGCCCCAATCCCAAACAGGTAACGAACATATTTACAAAAATAATGACGTATTAAACCATTGACGTAGAAAAAACACTGACGCTTCATATTGGCGATATTCCATTAACGTAATATTGTAAGATGACAATCTTTGGATACAAATTATCTTGTGTACATACGTGTCTTATGAATTCAAATTTGCTTCATTATCTTTTGATTAATTTAATTTGTATTAAGAGGTTTTTTTAAAAATTCACACCCGCTGTTTTTCTTACTTTTGTATCAAACGCAACACATAATCCATGCCTTTAATCAATAATATTGATTAATACGATATATATATTTAACTATATAAAATTTATAAAATAAATATCTAATATAAAAAACAATACAAACATAAAAAATGTCTAAATTATTGAATACAAATATGAGTTCTTAAAACTCATTGGTCAAAATTCAAACATCCCAAGATGTCGAAATTATTACACAAAATGAAACTAGATCGAGCAAAAACTAGCTAGTGGCCAAAAATCATTGTATAATTAAATAGTTTAGGAGAGCTGTCAAATTAAGGAAAAACCAACATTGAAAGTGTAAAAGTGAAAATTAGAAATTGCGTTTAAATTTTAATATTTTTTAAAGTACTTCTGAATATTCCTAATATTTAATGTATTTAACGATTTACAAAATTAATCTAAATAAATCGAAATATATATTTTGTATAATTGTTTAAGTTTCGACTTTTTGACTTTTACTTTCTCATAATCTACTTTTAACTAGTTACTAGTCAAACTTTTATAGTGTATGTTCCACTGCAATAATTGAAAACCATTAAATACTATATTTCATAAATTCCTTTTTAAACAACGAAAACATATACTGTACTTATGAAAACGTTTAATATGATTATTAAACGTATGTATTAATAAATAATTCATTTTTATCATTATTAAATTCACCATTTTCTTATAAATAGTCAAGAAATATTTACCTTTTATACATTTAAAGAACGATTTATTCTTATTTCTAATCAGTTGATTAAGCTACATAAATCTTTTAAAGTATTTTTTCTGTCCAAAAATGTTGATAAAAACAGTTCGTTGTATGAACTACTTTTTAAAAAGGTTGTAAAACTTACATTTATAAATCAGATTTTTCGCCCTTTTTAATTTTTTATAAAGTCAATCTATATGTAAATTACATTTACTATATATAAAATAAATATAATTATATTTTTAACTATTTAAGAAAATATTGTAGCCTTCAGCCTATTACAACATATCTGATTGAGGATACAAAATTTTGCACAAGTGATTTATTAACGATATTAGCGTAACAATATATTCAGATTTAAGTGTTTATCCAATACATTTTTTATAATATATATAAAAAATGTATAATATATAATATATGCCATATATACTTATAAATTATAAATATTTCCATAAACAAATAAGCGAATACGTTATTTTATAAATTATTATATATATTCTTAGAATAACAACAATAATTTGGTAGATATATTCAAATATACATGTCGCTATTGGTAGATATTATTAATAGGTAATATATAGATTTAGCATATTAGGTCCAACATTATGCCGACTGCGGTGGAGTATTAAGTAGTTTTAAAAAATAATATATAATAGTAACGCTAACGGCCAATGATTAAATTATTTATTTTGAAATTACTTGGGTAGTTCAAGATACCCACGTAAGTTATTAGATAATAATAAATCGGAAAATTATAAAATATTTGTAACCTTTAAACAATATTGTTATTTTGTTAACACATTTACTAACAACACTGAGATATAAAAAATAATTTTCTCCTACGTTTCTGTGAAATACGATGGAAATGTGATATTTGAGTTGTGACAAGTGTAATATTTAAAAATAAAACAAATACTAATAATAATTGACGAACATATATTACGGATTATATATTAATTATATTATTAATTATATATTATAAAATCTTTTGAAACATTTTAAAATCGTTCTTTTTAATATTATATATTAAGTTGTTTTCAATTAATATATTATATTTCGACCAAAGTAAGGCTAAATATTTTTAGAAATATGACAATTATGTATAATTATTTACGAACCCAAAAATTTAATTAGTAGAAATATACCAATTTATACATTGGAAACTTAACACAGATGGTACATCAAACATTGCTAGTACTTGAATGGATGACCACTCGGTTTTTGTAAAAACGTGTTCAACTTGCCCTTCCCAAACACAAGTTAAACTTATTGGAGTCAGTAAAAGTTCCAAAAAAAAAATAAGTAGTTTTCGTCAATCGTTTATTTTTAATATATTAATACCGCGATACATTTTTAAAATTTAAATATATGTAATTTAATTCTGAATAGATTTTAAACATTTTAATATTTAACATATAATTGTCGAAATTAATAAACGTTAGTTTCTTTAACATAAATTTATAACATTTACAATTTTCATTTGAAAGGTTTTAAATAAAAACCTAAAATATGTAACAATATTAATATTAATATTTAACGTCGTAATTAAACGGTATGCAAATATCAAAACTAAGAATTCCCTATAATCTAACAAATATACTACATAATATGTAGACACGCCTATAATGTTTGAAGGCATATATTTCAACTATTGAATATTTTTATATTGGACAAGTACAATAGTGAATGACCTAACATGCGGAAAATGTACATTTATTTTTAGTTATTGAAAACCAAATATCTCACAGAGGTGATTTAATTAAATTATAAATATGTTAATCAAAAATATTAATTATATTACATTTTATATTCTGAATCTAATAAGGAAACTTTTGGATTTACAGTTACTTGGTTTCATTTAAAAAAAATACACTTTCAAAAATATTATATTATAAAACATTTTTAAAAGTGTACGTATATTTTATGCTATAACACATTAGTATTTGAAGAGAAAATAAATAAATATAATTATCTGAAATTAATTTTGAAACGGTGTTACTATTTATTTGCTGCAAAATAATTTCAACGTATTATAATTAGTAAGTTTTCGAAAATATTTAATAATTAATATCGAAGAGATATTCGATATATGTAGGTCACAAATATAACACGTAAATAAAATAAAATTTGATATTAATCGATTTATATAAATGTAAAAGTTTATATATATATATATATATATATATCGATTTTGTTCAATATATTTCGAATTTAGGAAAACAACATAATTTAAAAAGGGCCTATGACGTGTTAAATGTTTATTGTTTATGGCAACACGACGGCTGTTATCAATAATAACTTATATATGTTTATTATCGTCGCTTATATAAAATATAATCGAATTAATAATTTATTATTTTGTTTACGTCTGCGATGACAAAAATAATGTTACCTAATATATAAATATGTTAAAACACGCCTATGACAACAAATTCATTGGTACCTATAATAAATATAATATACGTGAATATTTTAAATTAATCGATAATAAATGCCTAAGAATGTTTCAATACACGTATAAATATATATCACAATCCAAACATCCGCCTCTGATATGAGCGATTGACATTGAACTACGTATTACTATATCAATAATCGGGTAAACATTCTCAACTGTGACTTATGTAACAAGGTCAATAGTTTTCGAAATTGTTGTTTACAACTTAAGTTTAATAGGTTATATAGGCTATAAGTAATAGATTCAACGATGGGTTAATAATATTAATCAAAAGTTTATTGATCTTTTTGGATCACGTTCAGGAACCTTTCTTATTTATTTGTTTTTATTTGACCTCTCTGGTTTGAATAAATACTAACAAGAGAAAGGGATCCTTGAATGAAAGAAACTTACACTTTATATAAATACAAATACAAATTATTATATTTTATTATTACGTATTAATACGGCATAATTATTTTAATTAATACTATTTCGATTAACACGATATCATTAGAAAATATCTCAAAAACTAGTCTCAAATATTATTCTCGTTATTTCTGTTAGCAATAAAAGCAATGATCAAGTTATGTTCCCATAATCATTATGGTCATACACTTTTTACATTGTATTGTTTTGAGATCAGAATACCAACATTTGTGAATTACAAAGAAATGTAATAATTACACGTTTTTATGTACTTAATTTTATTGTGTCGATAAAATTTGCTACGCGTTTATGAATCTTAAATCGGTAAAACCGTATAAAATAATTAGTATCCAAGTAAATGTAATTTAGCTACGAATAGTTTTTCAAATACGTTGATTTATTGCTTCCTTTCAATTTAAAATTATAACCCAACACTATACTATGCCGAGGTGAAGCCGTGACGGACAACGCCTATGTTATGTACCTTATCGGCTTGATGTTTAAAACACTTACAATTAACAATATATTTGTATATCTGCATCTTTATATACGCAATATACTCCGCCATATTTCTCGGAAATTATATCGAAATAAGTACAACAGTTTTCGCAATTTCAAACGTTCGAGTCTTGGCAGACCAGTAGACTACGTCAACAAGAATCTTATTATTCGATTACACACTTTAAATATATAAACGTCGATAATATTCACCGAGGTTATTTACACAATTTTCCCTGAAATTTCCCCAAACACGTAATACCCATTTAAGGCGTATTGTTAACGAAATAATTCCGTTTCGCGCGGTAAAACATTTTCGAAAAATTATTTTTAAACGCGTTCGAGTAATATAATATATAAATAGTAATATAATATATCGAATATATCGGCCACACGTCATTATTACTCGAAATGATTCGTTTCACATTCGCTTAAACACATTTTCGTTAGTTCAATTCCACGACTCAACGGTTATCAACTTCGCCGCAGAAACACCCTACACTTACTGTAGTCTATACAGGACGGCAATTTAAGCCGAATGTGGATCACGGGCACGAGTCCTGTACGAGGCGACAGAAAAGAATGGGATATAATTCGGGTGTCTCAACGAGCGTGTTGCCGTGTGTCCCAGTGCACTAAAATACGTATGGTCAAATATATGGGTATTGAACACACCGACCACACGTTCGTCGCGAGTATCAACTTCGGTTCGTTGACCCCCGGAACACCCATTGGCGTACTCGAACTGGACCACTTTCACTGTTTCCGGACGTTGAACTGTCCAGACGTACATACACATATACACACACACACACACACACACACACACATACACACACACACACACACACACACACGTGCGCGCGGCGACACACGCACACCAAAGAACCACGCCGCGGTGGAGTCGTCTCTCGGAAAACAAGCCCGACCCGCTTCGGTGGGTCAAGGAACTCCGTGCGCGCATGCACATGTACTGCGTGCTTACACACACACACACACATACCGCGTGTACGGATGATCAATTACATCGAACGTGTACGACGCGTTATATACAGCACATGGTCTACACAGGCACGACGTACGTGTTGGCCCGCGCACAATAGGTAGACACACATATTAAGTAGGTAATATAATATTGTACGATTTATACGTCGGGTCGGATCGTCGTACTTATAAACCGCGCCGGTCGGGCGCGTCACACCCCTAAACCATTTCGGTCGACTTTTGTTCTCTGCGTTTATAATACGTTTACTGGAGAATAACGATATTGTGTACGGCGCGGACACGTCCAGCCAGATACGTAAAACTATTCTCACATACGGCGGTGGCGTCGTGTTCGTAACTTGCCGCCGCTATCGGAGAAAATAAAAGAATATTTGAAAAACGATCGTACGGCCCTCCCGACGGACAGGTGCGTCGTCGTGGCCCAGGATTTTACGTCCCAACGAAAGAATATTCGATCGATTTACCGACACGGATATTAAGCGTAGGTATTTATTTATACCTACAATGTATACGGACGATTCGTTTGAATAGAATTTCGAGTGTAGGTCGAACCCGAACACATGGACACCTCATGCCTCGTTGGAATAAGAATAAAATAAACGAACGAGATATTCGTATTCTCTCACAAATTACTGCCGCTCTGGACCCTTATTTCATAAATGACGCGTTTAAACACACGTGTTACAGTAAGTATTTGACCCTCTTATCAATGATGCTAATGTGAGAAGTATACGTACATCTTCTTGACAATTGTCAAATGTACACATCAAACTGTACACTGTAGTACATCCATAATAATATTACGAAAACCGACTCGATAAATTAGATAAAATAACAATATACGATAAGATATAACAAATAAATTAGGTACAAATAATGGCCCTACGGAAAAGTGAAATAATATTATTTTTAAATAAATTTTCCATTTTGTTCGATAAATTTAAAACATGCATTTTTATTACAAATATGCACCAACATTCAAAATATATAAAAATAGCGAAAAAATTTCCATTATTTTTATTCAATGTGAAATCCATTTACCGCGTGTGACCAATTATACAAAAAAAAAACACGTGTTAAATGTAAAATTGTCTTTAACAATGAGTATAACATATATACCAACACGATTTTAAATAATAAATAACGTGTATTTTATATATATTTTTATATTTTCAAGTTATATGAAAATAGATAATTTTCTATCTCAAAATTATACTTGACGTGTTACTTTAATTTTTAAAATTGTATTACATATATATATACATATGTGTAATTATTCCATATGATTATTAATCTATAACCTATATAAATATACTGAAGTTTAAAACTATTGAATAGAAAAATAGACTAAGATTAACTTTTTAAGTTACACTACTTAATATTCTTCTACCGTTTATTACAAAATAAAATCCAAATTTATCATAATTGAAATAACTGTATAAAAAAGGGGAAAATAGTTTAATTTACGAACATCATTGATCAAATGTGGGAATAATTGTTTCATCAACTGATGGTCAAAGGTATATAATGTTAAATTATATAAATATTTAAATATTCACGGGATCACATGAAGGTGCATGAGATGATTCAGAGATGATATATTCGAAAAGAATTATTAGTTTTCATTATCATATCTACATATATTTATATCCATTATTTTGGTTGTTTGACGTTTCATGAAATTATAATTTATCGCTTGTGTTTATATAATTCTTTTCGTGTAAACAACTAAATTGAAGTTCATGTTCTTAAATTTTATTCATCTAATTAAATTTTTTTTTATCCAAAAACGATGAAGGAAAATTTATAATGAAACGTATAAGGACATAATGTTTATTCGTCTAAAAAATAAACACAATTTTAAAAACAAAGCGTTATTTTAATTATAAATTTCGGAAATTCTTCGACCCCTCCATCCTCCCTCATCCATGCAATAATTTTTGTATAAGTACAATTTCTTGCATAAAATAATAAATAATAATGGTAAATTTTTCCATGTTTTAAATGAAAGTCAATAAACTTAATCAATGAGTGCTATCTCAAATATATAGCAGTATCTTCAAAAAACATTAGGTATACCGTTGTGATAGTGATAACGTATTATAGCCAATAAGGTTTGAGCGTAATATTTTTATTATTTGCGATTTCATTGGACAATTTTTGTTTAGACGGTTCTTTTCGCTAAAAAAATGTTATACTTGTGATAATTAGTATTTTCTATCTATACGTATATTATATAAATTATATAAATAAAATATAGAAATACAGACATTCGTGTGGTACCTACTTTGAAAATACTCTTTTTATTCTTCGTAGATTAACTATAGCTGAATATTCGAATTCTAAATATTTTGGAAAAATCAAGTTCAAAAATATAATTATAGTTGTTGGTACAGATTATTAACATTTAACATACTTCTACGAAATAAAAATAATTGGAAAAACAAAAAACAATCAAAATAACAGGCACATGAAAATTCAGTGTAGATCATAAGAAATGGGAACTATGATAATGAATTCGTTACACGAAGGAGACACTGTTTACAACAAATAACTGTATTTTTAATTGTAATATAAATGATATAAATAAAAAATGTACTCTATACACAAACATTAATAATATTTTTGAATTATATAACTCTATGAACCTCAACTATTTTTACAAAATTAATTATTCGCCAATACGGTGACCTTTAATAACCGTGTTTACTTAAGTAACCCCCTTGCTTATCAAGTAATAAATAATCTTATCAATGCTTATTGTTTATAGACTATTATCGTGGTTATAATAATTCACAAGATAAAAATTAAATTGCTACTGCTTACTATAATGCAGAAATCAGATTTTTGTTCCGCACTTTTATGTCATTGTGAAATTTCCTAATTTAAGTTATTAATTACAAATTATAATTAACGCAACTTTGGAAAAATGTAATAAATTTATACAGTTATAAATCTATTAATATGTATTTGCTCTTCATATTTAAGTATTAGATACTAATTATGATTCTAATAATGTAAATGCGGCTGTAAAAACTCCAAATAAGTAATTTGTTATAATTACTATTAATCTTGAATTGGTCATCGTTGTATATTTTTAATTTTGTAAATAGATATGGAAAATTCAACAGTGTTGGAAAACACAAATTCCGAATTTATAACTTTATCTTATGCAGATCATTCGTTAGAATCTCATGCCGAACAATTATCAAATGAGTGTACAAATATAAGTAAGTACTGAAACGTTTTTGTTCAGCGTATAATTAATTAGTTTTATCTATCTCATCAGTTATTTTTTGATCAAATTTTCAAAAAAGACGTAAGTATTTTAAAATTATTACATTCAAAATATATAAAATTCTTTAGAAAATCAAAATATTGAAAAAACTGATAATAGTTGTATTATCCTTAATTTTGACAATGGGTCGATTAACGCTATTATTAAAAATAATATATGGAGAGTTTATTTCCTATGTTGTACGTACATAAGACAGAAAAAACTAATCATAGTATATTTAGTTAATACCAAATTTAGTACTTATATAGATACTAATAATTAATAGATATTAATATTGGATGACTGAGCTTTCCTCATTATTTTTTTGTTTACGTTGTTGGATTTGTCTCATAGAGAGCTTGAATTTGAGCCCCCTCTCAAGGGTTTACAACAATTAGAACTGGTCGAAAAAAAATAAGTTTGAAATTCGAAAAAGTGCTCTCACAATCGTGATTAAATTTTTATTGTTAATCTGATTATACCAAACACAAGATCATTGCCATACCCATATTTGGTCTAACGTTCGAATCTCTATGACATTTTTTGCGGTTTTTACAAATTTTTTTTTAACATTTATACATATATACATATATATGTACAAGAATTGCTCGTTTAAAGGTATTAGGTATAAAAAGACATATTATTAAATAAAAGTTAATTTATTTTTCAAACTTTATATCAATTAGCGAATTATTTTTCTTATTATTTAGTTTTAGGTTCAGACAGTTGCCAAAATATTAATAATATAACTCCATTAAATGATTTGTTATTGGGACAAACATTTATTCTAGAAACTAATGAACAACCTTTATTTGTCGACACTAGTCAGGTAAATTACTTTTATTGAAATATATTCTATTTTGTTACATTTTTTAATATGGTACATTATTTTTTTTGTAGTTAATTACATTCCAACAAATTAATTCTAATGAACAAATTGACAACGTTCATATAATTTCAGACAGTGAATCTGAAAAATCAACTAACGAGAATATTAATTTTTCTATAAGCTCTAATACAGACTTCCAAGATACATATACAAATTGTAAATTATTCTTTATGGCTGATTTAATTTAAAATTAAATAATTAAATTTTACAGTTAATAAATCAAACTCAAATGATACAACGAAAACAACCTATGTCAGTAATAATTTAAAAGAACATTTAGAAATTTTGAACGATACTGTTATTGATACAACCATAGGAAATTATAGTAATTCAGTTGCTATCAAAATTTTAGATGATGTTGCTAAAAGTCCTATTGATACAAATGCAAGTACTATTAATAAACTATTTTAATCTTGAAAATAATTTTATTTATTTTAATTTTAGGGTCATTTTGTTTGTGATTTATGTTTACATGAATTTTACAACTGGCAAAATTATAAGAAGCACAAACTAGAACATTTAAATGATAAACCATTTAAATGTTTAAAATGTTTGAAGTCATTTAATTATAATGTAAGCTACTTTTATTATTGAATTTATAAAATATAAATTATGTTTAATCTAAAAAAAATTACGTATACTTATTTTTTTTTATATTGGAACTTGATTATATCACATTCTTATTAATAATTATCTTGTAAAATGAAGATCATTATATCTAAATACTTACAAATTATTCAATAAAAATAATTAAAATAAAAATTGTTAAAATATTATTTATGTTCATAATTTATTTTTTCAATTTAAATGAATTAATATTATATATATATATATTTACACAAATGAATAAGAAAATAATAGCACATGATAATAAACAAAATTACTGTATTTTATATACTAGTATTTTTAATATTTTTGATTTCAGAATAATTATTTACTTCACATCGCTTCTCACTTAACAAATAACCTAAAGTGTCCTCAATGTAAAAAAGAATTTAAACGTATAGCTAGCTTTAAGTCTCATTTGAAAATTCATAAAACTGAAGAATCAATTACTTGTAAAATTTGTTATAAAATATTTGACAATCAGGTAAATTTTGTAAATATATTTATTTATTTTTTATTGTGTTAAATTTGTATTTTGCGTATACTAGCATAGAAAATTATATTTTTATTATTTTAAAAATAGTTTAGTATTCATAATTTTAAAAAATATCGTTTTTAATAATGTTAAACATTAAATATATGGTAGTCATATTAAAATTGTCTATGTTCAGTGGACATTATTTTGTTACTAATCGAAATAATATATAGTGCTTAACAATTGTTAAGTGAGATTGAATTTTGAAGTACATGAATATCTAACTATTTTGTTTATTTCTAATAATTTCTTTGTTTTTTATTCCAAATTTGTTATTACATTTATAAAATTTTATAGTTTGTATTATAATTAGTATATTTCAATTTTTTTTTATTATTTTAGAAATAATCATTCTTGATGCATTTTGTTGAAATAATATTATAAATTATAGTTAACAAATCATTATAAACTATAAAAATATAAACTATGCAGAAAAAGTTAATCTACAGATAATTATATTAAGTTTTTTGGTATATTTAGTATCGATTAGACATCCATAAGGAATCTTGTGTGCAAGAAAATATAATTAATCTTGATAATCAAATGGGATCAACTTCTGTTCCTTGCTTCAAAACTTGCAAAGCTTGTAAAAAATATCTTTCGACTATATCAGAATATAAAATGCATATCAAAGAACATAAAAAGGTATGTAAAATTTTATACTTTTCATGTATATATTTATAATTTTTTTTCTTTCAGTTTAATTCAGTATTGAAAAAACAATATAAATATACAACAAAATTAAAAAAATCTTATAAAACAAGTAATATAAATAAGAGATTTAAATGTGATTATTTAAATTGTGATTGGTCATTTAATAAGTCAAACCTTTTACTTCGACATAAAAGAACACATACAGGAGAAAAACCATTCAAAGTAAATTATTTGTCTTATGTATTATAATACATACTGTATAATTTACTCAGCTTGTTAATTAGTAATTATTAATAATTATACAAATAAGCAAAACATTATTTTAATGAAATTTATCGTTTATTTTTAATATATTCAGTGTATTAATAGCAAATTAAAATTTGAAATAATCGTCTTTTAATTTAGTGTTCATATTGTTCAAGACTCTTTACTCAACAAAATTCATTAAACAGACATCTGTTAAAACATAAAGGATTACGACCATTTAATTGTGAATTTTGTGCAATGACTTTTTCTCAAAAAAGTACTTAAAATTTTAATTAGTATACATAAATATTTAAAAAAATTATTAAAAATTTAAAGAATTATTTGAAATGTTAAAGCCCATTTAATTAATCATATAAAAAGATGCCATGCTGTTACAAAAGAAACAACACGAATTCATAAATGTTCCATGTGCTCTTGTACTTATAACAGTCTCAACGCTCTTAATAAACATTTAAATGCATATCATTGCTTAAAAACTAAGAAATCAAATAAAAACGTTCAAAACCACGTTTCAAAGCTTGTTGAAGTTGATGATATAAATGAGCCTATAAATTTGATCAAAGGTAATAAAAATGTGTTGATATTTTAATTAAATATTAACAAGATAATTTCTTTTAGAATCTTCAAATTTAGAAAAATGGCTTGAAGAAGTAGCTAAAGAATTAGAAATTGGTGATAATACTGAATTGAAGTAACTAAACAATTAGATTAAAATATATATAAATTAATTATTATTTATTTTATAGGAATTGTGATCCAATTTCTAATCAATGTGAATTTGAACTAAATTTGATTGAAAATGTTCATTATGACCATATTAGTAACAATTTTAGTTCAATTCCAAATGTGAAAATTGACAATCAAACAATGGTTACAAATTTAACAAATTCTTCTCAAAATGGTACTTTTTATTTTATAGACAGATACCATATATATATATATATATATGTGTGTGTGTGTGTGTGTGTGTGTGTGTGTGTGTGTGTGTGTGTGTGTGTTGTCTTAAGAACATAAATAATTAAACTTTAATTAATTTTCACTATTAATCAAATAAACCAAATAAAAAATATAGATAAAGTACAAAAATTGGTTTCTAGTCTTACCTTAATATAAGTTTGTTACAATATTATTGTAATAAAAGATAAAAAAAATGTTTATATTACATAAATATTAATTTCATAGGATGTTTTTAATGTTTTAGATGAACATATTGATTCTCAAAATGAAGAACAATCATCAATAAAATATGATGATGTAAAAAACCAGGTACTGCTTACTTTTTAATTAATTTCTTAAACATTTTACCTAATTTAATAAAAATATTTTAGTTCATAACAAAATTTATTAAATAATATTTCATTGTATTATTGACAGTAATTTGGATTTTATGTAATATTTACACATTTTTAATTCGTAACATTATTTGGATTTTAAAATTATTGCCTTCAATGTTATGTTTCAATGATCTTTTATTGTCTGATATTTGACAAGTTTGAAAGGACTACCTAGTTTAATTAAAAAATCTTAAATACAATTATTAACAATGCGCTGTAAAAACACTAATAACTTTGAGTTTATAGCTACAGTTAATATTTTTTTTTAGTAATATCGCGAGTCATAATTTTGCAATTTACCTTATTTTATCTAGATAATGTTGAAATGTCAAAGATTAGATATACATTTAGTATTTTAGATTACTTTACGTATTAAAATGTCAATATTAAATCAGTTTCTGACATTATCCAAATTTTATACATATATTTAATTGAAAACTAGATAGAATTTAAATGAATTATGACAAATTAATTTTACACCAAAAATATTTAATAATAACATTATTTTGTTTATTGTAGAAATATTCATACACTTTTGTATGCATTCATAGCATAAATATATATGTCAATTATTTTATATTTAATCAGAAAATAGAATTTATCATAACTTAAATTTTTATTGTAAAATTGGTTTACATCACGTTTTTTACAAAATTGAGATAAAATTTGATAGTCAATAAGTTTTTTCATAACAATGATGTATATTAATTAGTAAAATAATGTATTATTAATGTGTAGTTATTTTTAAAAAAAATTTTACTTTTCTTTTTTTGGAAATTTGTAAATATTAATTTATGTTGTCTTTATAATCTTTTTTATTATTAGCTATTCAAGTTAAATATAACTTTTTGGAATAAAATACGTTTATAATATAGCCTTGTGAAACAACATTATGCTTTAACTACAATCAAGATTTAAAAAATTATTAATATTTTTATTCTGTTGTCTCATATTTATAATTATTAATTTAAGATTTAAATATGTACAAATAGATATAAAGTAATTGTCTCACTAAATTGAACATGTATGTTTAACACAATATGTAGGTCTTAGAAATACTGAAAATACATTAGAATCAATAATAATGAGTAATAATAATTTCCTATATCAGAACAACATTTTTAATGTAAATATATTTATATAATTAAAATAAGTTACAAATAAATAATTACTTGAAATGTATGAGAGGAATAATAGGAATATTAAAAATAATATTAAAGAAATTGTAAATGAAACAGAGATAGTCAGATATATATTTCACCACATAAAAGTGAACATGTATAACAATGTATATTGTATCTCAGTGGTTTTTGGTACTTGTTTATTATGTATATATTAATTTAATAAAAGTAAAAAATTATAGATTTTGGTTTATTATTTTAATAATTATAAATAAACAATTTTACCGTGTTAATATTTTATTGCAGAAAAACGAAATTGTAAAAAATGATAATGAAAATGAATTAATATCGTTAAGTGCACAAAAAGTCATCAATGTGGTAATGCATGTTTATATTTTGTTAGAAGTTAAGTTATTTATGTTATTTTTAAATTGTTTATAGTCTTCTCAAAGAAGAAAAACACGCTTGAAAAAAATATGTAAATTAAATACTACAATGACTACGTAAGTTATAAATATTATTACATTTGCATTTATTATAATATATTAATGATACCCTTCCTTGTTAGGTCCAAGAAAACCAATGGGTGTACATTAAATTTGACAAATAGTAATATTAGTCATACAGCTAAGGGGAATACTAATGACACAAATACTAAAGCTGAACCTAAAGTACTATTTGTACCAAATATTACTACTAATGTAAATACTAATATGGTAAGTTTTATAATTTGCCTATATTTAGTATTGTGTAATATGTAGTTATACATTAATAATGTTACATTAATAATTAAGATGCAAAAATCACAACAGAAAATATGTCAGTTTTGTGGGAAAATATTTAAAAAGAATGCTGATCTTGAAAGACACGAAAGAACACATACTGGTGATAAACCATATAAATGCGATAATCAGGGTTGTAATAAAGCATTTGCCTCCAAATATTCACTCGAGTACCATACACTTACTCACTTGGGTAAAATGAAACGTGCCGCATGTCCCCAATGTAATGGATTATTTGCCACCACTTCATCTTTGAAAGTTCACATGCGGCAACATACAGGTAGTTCATTATGTTTTGTTTATTTTACATAAAATTAATTAAAGTTATTGATATATAAAAATTAGTCGATTAACCATTTTTGTTAGTTTTATTAATTTATTAAACATTCAATATAATATTATTCACATTATTATATTTTAGATTAAACAGATTTCTAAATAACGACTATCCTAATCTAAAAAGGAAAAATTAAATTGATTATTCCGATATTGTTTTAAAAACTGTTTTATGTTAAATTTATATGAAAAAATATGAGTATTCTAGATCGAGTAACCTGATAATAATAGCTCATTTAGTATACACATTTTGTAGAAATTTTTATAGTTGTCAATAAATATGACAATATTTTATTAGTCGTATAATAATCTAAGATGTGTCCTTCGTTTCAATTTATTCTAAATTAACATTGATTGACCCTCAAATGTTTTAAATAGTTATTTTTTACTAAAATATTTGAGCAATGACATAATATAATTTACCGATTAAGTTATAGTTAATTTTTACGTTTTAGGTGAAAAACCCTTTAAATGTCCTGTATGTGGTGATGCATTTCGAACATCTGGGCATTTACATACACATGTAATAATTCACGAACGAAAAAATAAACGGAAATAAATTAATTATAATTTGTATTTAAATATAAATATAAGTTGTGATAATTTTTTTTTATTTTGTTAATTTTTTAAATTTCGAAGTCCTTTTGGCATTGTGCTAAATCTTGTGGCGGCATAAAGGGCTTCAATTCTTTATAAAATTTTCGAATACATTCAATACTTTTTTCCTTGTAGTTTTTATTAACCTTCATCTGAAAATAGGATAAAAATTGGAAATATATAAATATTTGATCGTCTATTAAATGGCAAAATAATTGTATATACTATGTTGAAGGATTCTGATGAAAATGGTACTGAATGCGTATTTATACCTAATGGTTGAGTTTTTTTTTTTGGCGGAGAGATTCACAACAATTTGTATTAGTACATTACTAATTGAATGAAATGCTGTTATTGATACTGAGAAATAATGTAATTGGGTGTCGAAGTTGTGAAAAATAATCGGAAACGTTTAATTTTACAAGGTAGTAAAATTTTATTTTATTTCACTTCATGTTTCAAAGTAAACTGAGCCGGTCTTTTAGTAATTATCATTATTTATATACTTAAATACTACCTCGAATCGGTTGACCATTTTTACTAAATATACAAAAATATTCATACATTTTCCCTAAATGAAGGGTGGGGCTGTAGTTTCTTTTTTGTAGCGTTTCCCAAAAACAAGCTCTTTAGATTTCCAATGACCGTTAAAAGTAAAATCGTTGGGATTGTTTCATCATTTTCTATTATTGCTACTAAGAGACGAACGTCTTTGTTTTCCGTTCACTTGTTGTTAATGCGTGCAAGTACCATCGCGATATATATTATTGAATATTTACGTTCATTTCGTGGGGTCAGAGACGGATAAAGTGTTAAGGAATACATCGAAGTTTGTTTTAGTATCGTTGAAAACGTTTCGGTTGTCAGTCACTGCGATGTGTTTTGTCGCAGCTATGTTTGAGATCGTTATCAGGTAAGACCGATAGACTTTAAGATCTTCGATTTCGGTGTGTTGTTCGATTGTCGATGACAACAGATTTTGGGAAGGTGTGGGTACTACAACGTCCGTCGAAGGCTCAACATCCGTGAACCAACGTCGTTGCAATTCGTGTAAGCGATATTAGTGGGGCGTAATTTTAAAATTTGGGTCCGAGAACCAATTTTATCCTCGACCAATAATTTTTTGCGAATATGTCGTTGATAAAAAAATATTTACACTCGTCTTATTATGTACAAATATGAATATATAATTTCGTTGTATTTATATTCGTTTATTATTTTTCAAATATTCTCGTACTTTTAACGAACGAATTATCAATACACGCGTGTAAAATAATAATTAACGGTATCGATTAATTTCGACGGATGTAGATAATTTGTAACATTCGTGTACAATTTTTTTATTTGGCAAATCGGATATAATATCCGACGCGTCAATTTCGTCGGCTGTTTCTCCCTAAAATAGGATGAACAAATTTGTGACGTGATACTTCGAAGTTTTAATTTTGGAAATGCGCGTTCGGCAAGCCCGACGGCGAAAATGCCCCTCGTGTATATTACGCATCCTCGAACTCGAAAAAGAAATTTAACATCGGGCTCCCTGTCAAATAGCGTATGGGCCCAAAAGTGACCCCCCCCAGATTCCTCGCTGATCCCACGACATTGCATTACTCGAACGGACGTCCCGCGTACACGCGATTGTAAGTACGTGTGTTTGTCTAACGAATATTTTGGGATCGCGTACAATTTCCCGGCTACGCTTTCCGGGACTCGTGGTATTTATAGTTAGCGACGCGCGTTCTGTGAATTGCGACCGACAGCGAAGCTTCGAATCGAAAAATGGTCGAATTCTTACATCCCGAGACAGGTCGCGCGATATACGTTGTATCCACACACCTGTTCAACGTGATCCGACGCCTCGTCGTATATTCGTAACAGCTCGTCTTCCATCGTCCGCACGCACTCGTCGAGGGCCGAATTGCCGGCCCGAATCGCGTGCAACTCCGTCTGCAACGTCGTCGTTGACGCGTTCACGTCGTTCTTCGGCGTTTTCAATTTCTGTGGTACGCTTTCGGTACCGGCTTGCTCGTGGCGCGCGCGGCTCTCGTCGTCGTAGACTTTTTTCGATATTTTGCCCCCCCAGGTGTTTATGTCCGCCAGCATCTCGTTCAGTTCTCTCTTCAGATTTTTGATCGTCTGTTAAAACCGTTTTTTTTTTTATTTTGGTCAAGTAATATTTCGAAAGCGCGTTGAAAAAACGGCCGAGGTTTCCTCGTTTATTTTTATACTTTCGCCATCCCCTGCTAATCGTAATTATTCGACACGTTTTTAAGACGAACAAATTTCTAATGAAGATTACACTTTTCTTGTTCAAATAAGCTTCCAAATGGTCGTCGATAATTTTCCTGTTCGATTTTTGCAGACCAACGTTACGTTTATTCTTTTCCATTATGTAGATAAATTTCTTTTCGTTTTCCGTGTTTTGTTTTTTAGTCCATTTTATCTAGGAAAAGTAAAACTGTTATTATATACAGTTCGGGCACAACGAGTTGGACACTTTGTCGCGTGCGTGTTTTATCGAACTCTAATCACAATTCACCATGTCCTGAAGATCTCTAATCTCGCTGGCGTTCACGCCCGCGTTAGGAGGATCAATCTCCGACATTGATTGCTTTTTCAAGTGCAAAATAACGTCCGTGTATAGTCTTAACATTCTCTTTTCGGTGCTGTAAAATTCGAAACACATCGCCGCATTAAACAACGTATTTATTTTGGCAGCGCGTGTATGCGAGTATTTCAACAATTGTTCGTATATATCGGATAATGATTATAATTAACGAAGACAAATATTTAAAAATAATACTTCTACGTATTTTGGGCTCGTTTTTATATTTATATACATTCGGGTCGGTTATTCGTCAGTAAATTTTAATTAAAATCGTATTTTATTTATGTAAGCTTTTAAGTCGTCCCGGAAAAGCCTAACTTTGCGATCGCAATTATTACGTTTTATATAAATGCTTCGTTGTCTGTTACGTCGACGGTAGGCCCTTAATGTAGCCATTAATTGTGTCTACGTTTCTGGTTACTAGGTAACGACGAGACGAAGTCAGTGGTGCGCTCGGCGTTTTTTGAACGGACGAGAGATACCAACGACGTGAAAATGAATTTTTAATGGCGTACTACAAAACTAACTACGAATGAAAATTGTTATATATCTGAATTTTGATAGAAGAGGGGGAGAATGATTTTACTGACCTCTCATGGACATAATTGACATTTCGAGTATCGTCAAGCGCAAAATAATATATCTATACAAATTACGTATTATTGATTGTGTATAACTATAAATGAAAAAACAATTAAACGTATATAAATAGCTCGTTGATAATTCTGGTAAACTTTAAATACGTAATTTGAAAAAGCTTTCGAAGTTTCAGTTACAATGGTTTTATTTTAGCGATCGATTTTATTTTTATGTTTACAGAAATTTCAATTTAAACGAGACAATTTTATATTCAATTCGATTACAATATTTCTCAACTTTTTTTCGAGGAAAAATTACGAAAAAATAAAAGGATTTCATGGTACATCAATTGAAACGTGGCTGGGTAAAGTTTCGAAAATGTTTGTGTGCTTAGCTGAGGGATATCAAAAAATTTAATTTGAAAAATCGTTACGGGGGTCGTTACATTCTCATTTCTAAACGGGCGGATAACGTTTATTATTATCCGCTCGGTGGCGTGTACATTTCCGTCATGGTTTGGTCACTCCACATATACATTTCAAATCGCTAATTTTACGATATATAAATATACTATTCTTATTGGCTATAGTTTGCACATAATTTACGCGCGACTGTACAAACTTAAATTTTATCTTCGTAATCTACCGGTGAAGTTTGAATTCGTATAAAATTCGCTTTGTATATCAATTATCGTACGAATAAATCGTAGGTGGTGTTTATTTATTTGTTACGCTTAAGAATTATGTTTTAAATCGATATAAGATTTTAGTTACTACCGAAATATTACGTTTACCGCATTTACAATTTTTTAAAATGTTGGTAACTCTCTTCCATCATTTTTAGTTTCAACTCGAACGTCTCATTCATGATTTTCGTTTGTTCCAGCATGTTTTCGTATTTCTCTTTGAGCTTTTTTTCTTGTTTGGAAAATTCCTCCAACTTATTTAATCTTCCTGCTAATTTTATAAAACATTCATTTCAATTTCGCTTTTATACTCAATTTGAATTTAAGTCGAAACTACCGTAAACAGCGGTAATCGACTTAATTATGCCAGTTTTCTCAACGAATTCGTCGTCTTTTTCTTTTAATTTATTTATTCCTATTTCGACCATAGAATCGTATTGCTGCATATTTTTTTTTCAAAACGCGACAGAATTGAAATTAGCGTTAAATTACTTAATCAAAATAGACGCCCAAACTTGTTTTAAATCCTTGATTTCCATCTTTAGTTTTTCTTCTAATATATTTTTCTCCATTAACTTTGTTCTAGCACTTTCGTACTCGTTTTTGTATTTAATATTTAAATCGTTCGTTTTCTTTTTAAATTTGTTAATATTATTTTCTAAAATAATTTTCTTGTCCTTCAACCTGTATTGAATTATATATGTGTTTAGCGAAATAATTGATTGTAAGTACTGAATGAACAAAATAATAACTGTAAAAAATAACCTGGCAATGATTTTTTCTTTAGCGTTAAATTGATTCGTAAAATATTCTTTATCTACATTAGAGACTTTAAGGTCGCCTTCACTAATTTGAGTTTCATTTTTCTTCTTTTTAATAATTTTCTGTGCCCGTTTCTTTGGAGGCATATTGTTGTAGGTACGTTAATTATGATAAATTTATTTTATAAACGTTTAAATAATATGCTTTCGCATTTACGTTTATCTGATTAAATATATTATGATCTATTGCGCCATTGACAACTATATTTAGTGAAAATTGATTAAAAAATTAAACAAAATTAGTAGCCACAATTGTATTATTATAAATTTGAAAACAATAACGAATCATTTCGTTCAAATAAATGTCTCTATAAATATCAAATAATATTGTATAGACAGTTTCCTCTTCAATACAAAATCGTAAATTATTTTCAGCAAGGACATACATATTGTATATACGGATAAAAACTATTCTTTCTGCTAATAAAATCAGTGAAGTCAACAACCTCATTATTTCACAGATTTGAAGGAAAACAAATATAATTATAATACAGGCATTAATGTACATTTTTCGAATATATTTATACCCGAATGTCATGAAACAGCCTTGATATATTCTGGCATTTTATTATACAAAAATA
>JAIPRN010000223.1:49467-106109 GCA_025469175.1 Geopemphigus sp. TES_GeoC_2020 | reverse complement strand
CTAATATTACAAATATATATACAATTATTTAAAAAAACAAAATAGGCGTTAAAAAATTTGGATTTAAAAATAACTAATAAAAAAATATATCGTCAAATATGTACAGGATAAAGTAGTAAGATAATACTATTGTCGTTATTCACCAGTTACTACCACAATGATGTCGTCAATCATATTAAATTTTTTTATATACTCCAAAATAAGTTTTCATAATTATTACAATTTGATTGAACGAAATACAATTTATACATGCATCGTCGTGAGTCATTGTAATTTTTATTTAGTACTTGGATAATCGAATTTAAAATGCATAAAATAACATTTCGTTTTTGAAGGTCACAGAGTATTCGAATTATTATTGTGTTGTACGAAAGAAAAATATTACAAGTGAAATAATTTAACGTGTTTTTGTAACTAGAAAATTATATTTTTTAATCGTCAAATTTTAGACATCGACATTTTAAGTTTTGTTTATTTATTAGGGGTAATACATTTTTTAAGTACTTTAATTTCTAATCATTCATCCGCTACTATAACTTCACGTTTCTACGATAATAATACGAATAAACGTTTCTTTATTTATGTAGTTTTATGTTTTTCGACAAAACGTGTTTTGGCTAATTACCTGGGTAGTAGCTACTACTAGATTCCGATTGTAACGTATAATTCGAGAATATTACGCGTCTACACTTATATAAATAATCATTTGAATTCAATCGGGTACAAATTAAAGATTCGGCATACAAATTTAAAAGACGCGTTTTCGTATTTTAGGCTTCCGTTTCGTAATATACGAAAGAATAATAAAATAATTTTTTTGTCGCAAACCCGTACGTTTGTACACTTTGTACCTACTGTGTTGTAAATATTAAATAGGAACGTGGAATGGATTATAAAAGAAGCGTTTATTGTTTATATTTTATAATACTTATACCGATTGTACGTTTCCACTGTGCAATAGGTACCTAGGTACATGACGCTATATCTAACATAATAAACGCGTACAATATTGTACGGTACTATTGACTTATATAGGTAATAACGTTGTAGGTATTAAGTGCACCTAGTTAAATACGGTAAACGTAACCAATATACAAAACAATTAGTTATTAGCTTTTTATACCGTTTATCAATTTATTGCGGTAATTGTAACCACATTTAAAATACAAAATGTACACTTAATATAACGCGTATAAAGCTATCGTTTATTATATAATATTTTTCGATGCACGATTAAAACATTGTTTTTTTTTCGCGTTTATTGTTCGTACAATTCGACGTGTACGTTGATTTCGCCTGTTTGGCATATGCGCGACGTGTACCACCAATGATTCCCACACGGTGACAATATTTCGTCGATTTAATATTCTTAAAGCGGTTTTTACATACATACACATTTGACGATCGATTATTGTACTTGTACGTATATTAACGAACGTTTAACGTCCGTCATAATATTTGTGGCCGAAACATTGCGTAGAGGGACGTTTGAGGATCTAAAATTATGGATCGCTAATTTGTCGGAGGCTACATTTCGTAACTATTTTTGTACAATCGATCCAACGTTGAAGGCGTTTAACGACAAATTGACCAGAGTAATAGAGAACGACGTTCAACAATACGGGTACTATTATCGGTGTTTTAAGCGTTTTTTTTTTCAGCAAGCTATAAGCTTCGGTACGCGATTTACGTTATAAACGTAATACATTTCTTTTAATCGAACTAAATTCGGTTGTCTATCTAAAACATAGGCGGCTCGGTGAAATTTACGTTCGGAAGTCGACGGGCGGAATTATCGTTGAAAAAACTGGTACAGGATGTATACCGCGGTACTAGTCCACGTATAACAGTTACGAAAAAAAAAACTAGTTTGACGCCTGTGCCATGCGATTATCACGTGACGTCCATTGTTTATACGTAGAAAAAAAATCACGTATTGTGTAAATAACGATATTTCGTTCACGTAGGACGCCGTGTTGTTAACGTTTTATGAAACATTTTCCACAGCCAAACGTCCGGTTCGTTTATCGCCAAAACGAACGCGTAATAGAAAAACTGCAATTTTTCCCAATGACGGGTAATAGATGAGACGACTTCGCGGTTATAGACCACTCCCCGCTGACACTTGTGTAAATGCGCGTATGACGCATACACGCTGTACTCGCAAACAGGCGCGCGTCCCGTTCATTTCGGCGACGTGCATCGTTGCGGCGGCGTATTATTGGATCGTCGTTGTCGTTGTACGATACACGCGGCACGTGGCCCAGGAGACATTAGGCCGCGCGTAGTTTTACATTTCGATAGGCGTAGTATTACCAACGGGCGCCGTATAAATCCGATACCGTCGCCGTTGCGGTTGACCGTGGGCGTGTGCGGGCGCGACGTTGCTTTTCCGCGTTGTCGATAATCGCGCGCCCACGCACGCGCAATTCCTGTGACGGGTGAAAAAAGTCGATCGATAAAGGGTGGTCGGCGACGGTGCGCGTGTAAAAGTACGACGAAACAAACGCGCACGGATACCGCCGACGCGGTAAGAGAAGCGTAGGCGCCGGCAGAGCTTTTCCCTCGGCCACCGAGGTGTTTTGGAAGCCGGCGGTGGGGTGTGTCACACGCACGAGTATGACGGTCACTGTTCGGTCGTCCGCGTCTACACCACTGGGGGCGCGCGCTATTCCTCCGACGTTCTTCCGAACGGTTTTTAAACGTCGCCATCGTTTGCTTTTCTCGGGAGGGAGACCCAACAGCTCGGTGCGTGGAATACGATCGAGATTGGATCGCGCGAGCAAGTCGCGTCCCCCGGGGTAGCGGCGAGCGCTCGACGCGGGGCTGTTTCGCGGTTTAATCGCGTGCGCGCCAGTCCCGAGGATGTTTGAATTCGGGCGCGCTCGTGTGCCGAACAGCGGCCCGTCGACCGGCAGTTGGCCGTACTAGTCGTACGCGGTCGGTGTCATTCGTCGGATTCCGAGAGAGAGCGAGACCGTTTGACTAATCGTTGCCGCCGCCGCCGCATCGACGCGTATCGTCGTCGTCGCCGTCGTCGACGACACGCTCATAACATAAATACGCGCGCACACTCGACACATATACGTAGTACATATATATGTATGTATACACACACACACGAACATATACGTACACACGGGCGCGCGCGCGCAACACGCACAATCGCTTGTATCCGTACGAACGATCGTTTCCGTCCGTATGTTACGCCACTGCCGTTAGTGGTGACGTATTGTCCAGCGGACGGTGTGTCTGTGCGTGCGTCGTCGTCGTCGTCGTGGTCGTCGTCGTCGTCGTCGTAACCGCGCTCCGTCTTTGGCCGGGGCGTAAATATCTGCTAGGCAAAAAAAGCCACCTCCGTCGCACGTAATACATATCTTTTCTGGTTCGATCGCCATCGTCGCTGTTTTCACCGTTCTCGCGACACGATGGCCGGCAACATGGGCATGGAACAATTGATACCCATTGTGAACAAGCTACAAGATGCGTTCACCCAGCTGGGCGTACACATGCAGCTCGACTTGCCGCAGATAGCGGTGGTCGGCGGTCAGAGCGCCGGTAAAAGTTCGGTACTGGAGAATTTCGTTGGAAGGTAAATGATATGACGTGTAGTATCTAGTCATCTACCCATATTAGTAACCGTTGTTAACCATTATCGTAGGTATATTCGGTACTATATATATACATATAATACAGAATTTATTGTGTCTGGTGGTTGTCTTGCCATCTGTAAGGTATCACGATGTCAGCGACATGTCAATCAACCCGTTACCCATATTCCATCAGTCGACGTATGTTGTCCCTCACATTTATACTGTCATAATACCATTCCAACTGTTAATGCTTGCTAATAATTTCCTAATTGAGCCCTAAGAACTTCTTTACAGTTTTTCACACTTTTCGATCACTTTAATACATTTTTTGCAAAAAATCGATAACTATCGACAGACAAATAAGTTTATATAATTATGTAGTATATAATACTACAATAATTATATAGTTATAATCAAAGTTATATCATTAGTAAAAGTATAAATCTACGCTCTATAGATAATTATTGATTTTTATAGATTATTAGTGTTATAACTATACAATTCTACAATAATGTTCTTGGTTCATTTTTTTATGTATTCGTTTTTAATTTTTATCTTTGATATTTTCAAAATTGTGTATAATTTTTGATATACTTAATAATTTTGCGATCAAATAACCAAAGCTTAGTTACAAGTTACTTAATGTTCATACCAAAGTTTAAAAAATAGCTTGAAAATTAAATTTGAAATATGTAAATTTTCAACTTGGTACTTAAAATATAATTGCGTTTTAAAATAAAGGCCTGTTCTTAACCAAGCACCAATTTCAGGATAGGATAATTATTCATTTTATATTTTTATTAAAATTGACGTGCTTAAATATGAATTTATTTAAACTAAATTCCATTTTTTGTTTAAATTTTACATTATACCGAATTGTTTTCATGGTCATTAAAAATATTGAGATAAAAATAATGCGAATAAAATACAATTTTGTTAGTAATCGTAGTTTTTTCTTTTAAATGCTCAGCTGTATAAATCACAGATGGTTCATCATATACACTTTTGTTTAAAAGTATTAGTAGTTAAAAAAGTATATTAACAAAAGTAAAAATATACTTTTATACCAAAAGTAAAAATTAAAATCAATGTTTTATATTTATATGATTATTTTAACTGAAAATTATTTATTTTATTAGTTGTAATTTACAAAACTGTAATTTTAGGTATAGGTAAATATCTAATGCCTGTATATATTATACATATAAGTATTCAACATATATGGTTTTATAGAAATTGTAAGATTAGTTTCTTATTATTTATCAATATGGAATACTTTATTCCCCTTCTTTTTGCTACATTAATACCCAAAGAGAAATCTGTTATAACAAACCATTAACTGAGTCACAACTAGAAATTTTAGTCAATGGTTTTTTTTTATTTTATCAACAATGTACTCCATATTTACTCATGTGTAACCTATAGGATCAATTTAAACCACTTTCAAACTTAACATATTTTTGAAATTGAACACAAACAATTATTTAATATTTTTGATTATATAATACTACAAGTTATTGATGTATTATGTATCTTTATTTTTATTCATTAGACATTTGTAAACTTTGGTGTAAATTATAAATTCCATTATTTTATTTCCACAAAATTCTTGTTACAAAATTTATACCACTCTTAATTTTATAAATTCACTTATCACTGTAATAAGAATATATTTTTTTATATCATAGATAAAAGAAAAATTTTATTGTTGTTTTACTCATTCAAAATAATTAAAAATGTATTTGCGTCCATATTGAGTTTATAAAACTATGTTAGAATATTGAAAAAATATTATATTGTCTAGGCATATTAATAAACAAAATAATAAACGGGTTAGGTATTTTGAATATATTTGACGATTTTGGTTTATAAATGTTTCATAGGTTATAAATTTATGTTACGCTTATTTTAAAATATAGATAGATTTGTGTAAATGACTAAAATATCCTATGTAGGTATGTGTTATATATTTTTAATATGAATTATAGCATTTTTTAAAGTGGTTTTGTTCATATTTTATATTTTTAACGATATTTTAAGAACATTCAAAATATTTTGAAATTAGCTTTGTTAATACATTTAAAAAAAACTATTAATAAATAAATAAATAAATAAAATATTATGTTTATGTAGAGTTGGGCTTATAAATTTGATGACTTCAGTTATTGACACTTGTTTATTTATTTTATAAGTTAGATTGGCTTTTATTTTGTTTAATTTAAATCTTCTTTTCTTACTATTTGAAGTAATAACTTTCTTATTAAAATGATTGTATATGTTACTTGCATAACAAAAAATAATTATAATTAGTAGGTATTAGTTAAATTTTTTATTTAAAAACATTGCCATAATAAAATTATATTTTGGAAATAAGTAAATAATTGTTATTAGTATTATAAAATACATTTTTATATTTTATTATAATTTTAATTTATACGAACTAATTACCATATATATATATAAAATCAATAAAATAGTTTATAGAAATAATTAAAACGTTTGTCTATTAATGGATGAATCTATTAATGATGATCTATTACTGGTGATTTTTTTTTTAGGGATTTTCTTCCAAGAGGTTCGGGAATTGTTACACGTCGTCCTCTTATTCTTCAGTTGATAAATAGCTCATTAGGTAAGTAGAATTTTGTTTTGAATATTAGTGTATTAAATAAAAAATTATAAAAGTAATTTTTCTGTTGTTATTTATTAAAAATTTGTTTAATTTTTAATATTGTCTCAATATGTTTATATGGATATTTGTAATAATATTATATCGTATCAAGGCATATATATATTATTTTTTTAATTTTGTAAATTTAATGTAGAATATTAGAATAAGTATATAAAAGCTTAAAATAATTTATTAAATTATTATTGATTATTTATTACTCATTTGAATTTAAAATGTATGTACATATTGGTAAAAATAAATGATTAGACTGTATATGACCTTTTTATGTACCATTTAACTTCTTTTATTACTTCCCACTTGACAAAATCATTTCGTTTTTGACATCATTAATAAAAGCAATAATATACATTTTTGACCTTATAATCTCTTAAATTAATTTTTATTTGTTTGTTAAATGTAAAATAATAAATATTTATTAATTACATGAAATGACTTATGAAATTTGGATTATAAAATACATTTAAAATTTAAGTTACAGTGTTTGTTTATAGTATAAAATAAAAACATTTTATTTTATAAATAATTATTATTGTTATTAATTTCAATAATTTGAATTTTATGTGGTATTTTTTTGAATTTTACAGAATATGGAGAATTTCTTCATTGTAAAGGAAAAAAGTTTGCAGATTTTGAAGAAATTAGGCGTGAGATAGAAGCTGAAACTGATCGTATGACTGGATCTAATAAAGGAATATCAAATATACCAATTAATTTGAGAGTTTATTCACCTAATGGTATGTATAAGATGTAATATAATATATATATATTTATACTTTTGTGTTTATTTCTACAGAAATTTAATATTACTTTAAAAAAAATTGTTTTAATTTGTTTAAAATTTAAATATTAATAGGTATTAGAAATGTGCAATATAGTAAAATATATAAGGATATGATAATCGTATGTAATTATATGTATCGTATAATCAATTTCATTAATGTTTTTGAAGTATACAGTATTATTACATTGGATTTATTTATGTCTAATGAATTTCCAACAATTAAAATATATCGATATTTATTCATTTTGTATTTTGTTTATAAAATATTTGCTATATTATAAAATTTTGAAACTAAATTATTTATTGCTTAAATATCTATATCATTTTGCTATTGTTATTATTTATAACATATGTAAACAGTTTTAAACATCACAATGATCGATTTACCTGGCTTGACGAAAGTGGCAGTGGGTGATCAACCAGTTGATATTGAACAACAAATCAAAGATATGCTGTTTCAATTTATCTCAAAAGAAACATGTCTTATATTAGCTGTTACTCCAGCTAATACTGATTTGGCTACTTCAGATGCTTTACAAATTTCAAAACAAGTTGACCCAGACGGTAAACGTTAATCGGCCATTAGTCTGCTCGACAATATTGCACCAAGTTATGCTGTTATCATTTTAGCCATTTTTCTTAGTTTTTCCTTAGAATTCCATATTGCTGTGTTTAAGTGTTTTATTTTATTATTTGTTTTACATTCTTACCAATTTTATTTTACCAACCTTATGATTTAGTTATAAAATAAAAAGGATAGTGTATATAAATAATAAAATTAAATAATATAATTTAAAATGAAAATAATGTTTTTATTACGCAAAAAAATTAAGAATTTAATTACTTAACATAAAGTTTTATTGGAGGCCATTGTGTAGTTTTGCTAGTATTATTTTCCAGTGTTGAACCTGACCCTTGTTGATTTGCCTGGTATGACTAAAGTACCTGTTGGGGATCAGCCTCCCGACATAGAGCATCAAATAAGATCTATGTTATATACTTTTGTTAAACGAGATAATTGCCTTATTTTGGCTGTAACGCCAGCTAACCAGGATTTGGCCAACAGTGATGCATTAAAATTATCAAAAGAAGTTGACCCTGAAGGTAAGAAATGAAAATGATTTCCATCTATATTTTGTGTATTAATAAATTATAAAAACTATCAGTATTTGTTATATCAATTCAATATATTCGAGCCAAATTAATTTATTAAAACAAATTATGAACAGGGTAGTAGGTTATCTTACTAAAATAATATTAAAAACGATTGGAGTTAATTCATTGTATTTCTATATTGGTGCGGTTAATTTAGCGGAAAAATATTTGCAATAGGTTAAATAATTGATTTTAAAAAGTAAATTTAGTATTAATCATAAAAATAAAGTTTTTTTATACAATTTATAAATAAATATTCATAGGAAGGAATTTATTGTTTGATTAATTTTGTAATATATTATTTGTTTTTATAAATTTTATCGATTTATCACACGCTTACATATAGTGAAATATTGCATGTAGCATTATTAAATAATAATAGACATACAATATTGTTATTTTATTATTTATGTTTTTATTTATTTTTTTTATTATTAATAAATAGTTTTCATCCACTATAATATTTGTGTTCATTACAACTTGATTTTAATTTTAAAAAAGCATGCTCATTGTTTATATATTTTCCATGAACATTTTACATATTTTATGATAGAAGTTTTAATCGTATTTAGTGTATATTAAATATGAAATTATTGAAGTTGGTTGTGTCTACATTTTTGTTTAATTTTTAAATAAATATATCACCAAAACTTATATTAATTATTTAGGTATGCGAACTATTGGTGTTATAACCAAGCTGGATCTAATGGATGAAGGAACTGATGCTAGAGATGTACTGGAAAATAAGCTTTTGCCTCTTAGACGTGGTTATATTGGTGTTGTAAATAGGAGTCAGAAAGATATTGATGGACGTAAAGATATAAAAGCTGCTTTAGCAGCTGAAAGAAAATTCTTCTTAGGGTTTGTTAAATAATTTAATTTTAAATTTAGAAGAGTTATTCTACAATATTATGTTAATTATTTATTGTTTAGACATCCAGCTTATAGGCATATGGCTGACAGACTTGGTACACCATATTTGCAAAGAGTTTTAAATCAACAGTTGACAAATCACATTAGAGATACATTGCCAGGACTTAGGGACAAGTTACAAGTATGTTTTATTTTTAAAAAGTTAATGGTTAATTATTAGTTTTAACTATTTTTAGAAACAATTACTGACATTAGAAAAAGATGTAGAACAGTTTAAATACTTTAGACCAGATGATCCAGCTATTAAAACTAAAGCAATGTTACAGTAAGGAATCATTCAATATTTTTATTACTATACATTTTATATATTGGTCTTACCATTATTTTAGAATGATACAACAGCTTCAATCTGATTTTGAACGTACAATTGAAGGTTCTGGTTCTGCTCAGATAAACACTAATGAACTTTCTGGTGGTGCTAAAATCAATCGTTTGTTTCACGAACGTTTTCCGTTTGAAATTGTGAAAATGGAAATTGATGAAAAGGAACTAAGAAGAGAAATAGCATTTGCCATTAGAAACATTCACGGTGTGTGATAGATACCCTACTAATATATTACATTTTGTTTATAGTGAATTTGTTCATAACAATCATAATTATTTTGCTATTTGTTAATAGGTATTAGAGTTGGTTTATTCACACCTGATATGGCATTTGAAGCTATTGTAAAAAAACAAATTGCTAGATTAAAAGAACCATCATTGAAATGTACTGATCTTGTTGTTAATGAATTATCTAATGTAGTTAGAATCTGTACTGATAAGGTGTGAATCTGATGTATAAAATTAATAATCTTATTCCAATCAATTTATTTAGTTTATTATTTAAAAAATACATTTGTTTCATAGATGTCCAGGTACCCACGTTTACGAGAAGAAACAGAACGCATTATAACAGCATATATTCGTACTCGTGATCAGATGTGCAAAGAACAGTTAATCTTATTGGTTGAATGCGAACTAGCTTATATGAATACAAATCATGAAGATTTTATTGGATTTGCAAAGTATGTAATTGTTAGACTTGAACTATTATAGTTTTATTACAAATTATAATATTGTTATGTAGTGCACAACAATCATCTGATAACACTAATAAAACTCATAAGCTTGGAAATCAAGTCATTCGTAAAGGTTGGATGTGTATACATAATTTGGGTATCATGAAAGGTGGATCTAGAGATTATTGGTTTGTGTTGATGTCTGAAAATATTTCATGGTTCAAAGATGAAGAAGTATAAAATTAATATAATGAAATATATATTTATTATTAAATAAATATTATATACAAATGTTTTTTTTTTAAGGAAAGAGAAAAAAAATACATGTTACCATTGGATGGATTAAAAATCAAAGATGTTGAACAAGGTTTTATGTCACGTCGCCATACATTTGCATTATTTAATCCAGAAGGACGTAATGTTTATAAGGTGAATGACAATTGTAATTGTTAATATAATATTAAAAATTGTAATTGTTATATATATATTATGTAAGCTTAATATTAATTTTTAAAAGTTTCACTTAAAAAGATTTATTATTAATATACATTTGTACATATGTTTTAAATGCAAGTTTAACAGCCGTTATATTTTTATATTTTTATATTTTTATATTAATAGATTATGAAAAATTAGTTTTGTAATTCTTTGTAATTGTGTAAATATATTTTTAGGACTACAAACAGCTTGAATTGAGTTGTGAAACACAAGATGATGTAGATTCTTGGAAAGCTTCATTTTTACGTGCAGGTGTTTATCCAGAAAAGTCATCAGACGTGTCTAATAGTGATGAGGTAAAGTTACACTTTTGATTGTGTTTAACTGAAATATACATTTTATATAATTATACTTATATTTAATTATTTTATATTGCCTTTCGATCAGGATGGTCGTGAGGTTAGTTTTATACTTCAAGTTATCATAAACAGTTTTTGTTTTAAGTTTTGTTATATTAATTTACTTTTATGATTATAGAGTAGTACGGAATCTACCACATCTATGGATCCAGTTTTAGAAAGACAAGTGGAGACTATTAGAAATTTAGTTGATTCATACATGAAGATTGTTACTAAATCTTGTCGTGATCTAGTCCCTAAAATAATTATGCATTTGATTATTAATAATTCGAAAGATTTTATTAATGGAGAATTATTAGCTCATTTGTATGCATCTGGTGATCAGGTAATTTATTTTACATTAAATAATTTATATATAGCTACTTTAAATTTATTCAAAATACGAGTTGAGTATAGGAAATTGAATTGAAGACATTTTTTTTTTAATTATTGGTGAAGTGATTTGTTTTGATTTTATAATAGTGTCTATCTTTATAATTTACTTTGTTTAATATTTGAGTAAAAAGAGGGTTCTAATTTATTTGTATGTACTCGTAAGTAAAATGTGTATAGAAAATTAACATTTTTCAAATTTGTACTTTTAAGTATAAGAAAAACTATCGAAAAATTAAAAAGAAATATGAATACAATTATTGCTATCCAATTTTTGAAAATCAAATTTGATTATTTGTTTTAATTACAAAATTAATTAAAAAGACATGAAATGTATAATAATTATGTTTTTTAGTATTGTCACGAAGAATAATAATTGCCAAAGTATATTACTTAATTTTTGATTAAATATATGATTGAAATTCATAGCATCTGTTTTTCACTATTTTGTTTAATGTTTACAAATAGTTATAAAATTACGAGATATAGGTTGACATTTGTTATAAATTTTAAAATTTATAAATATTAGTATTTTTTATTTTGAATATAATATTATATATTTCATATATGTTTTATTTTTAATCTAATTTTATAAAAAAATCAATTATTTAAGTCTCAAATGATGGAAGAAAGTGCTGAAGAGGCAGTAAAACGTGAAGAAATGATGCGCATGTATCAAGCGTGTAAAGAAGCATTGAGAATTATTGGTGATGTATCAATGGCAACTGTTACCACACCTGTTCCACCACCAGTCAAGAATGATTGGCTAGCATCTAGTCTCGATAATCCAAGGTAATTTTTATATTTTGCTTATGTTTATTATAATTTTTATTCTTAATTTTTTTACTATAAAGATTGTCTCCACCAAGTCCTGGTGGTGCTGGACGTAGAGGTGTACCTTCTAACTCAACATCTGCAAATGCCACAGCTGCAGCTTCAAGAGCACCTCCACCACCTCCAGCCTCAGGAAGACCAGCTCCAGCAATTCCCAACAGACCTGGACCTGAACAAGGACGACAACCACCAGCTCCACCTGGCAGGCCCAGTGGCCAAGGACTTCCTCCACCCTTAATTCCTTCGTAAGTTAATTTGGATATTTTATTGCTTTAAACAAACATTTATGTTAAAGCTCCTCTTAAATGAATTTTATATTTAGTCTTTTAATACTATCAATTTATTACTATTTATAATTAATTAGTATGTAGCTATACTAGCTTATTAACGAATATTAGCTAGTTAGCTATGTACTCAACAAAAGTATTCACTAACATGTAGTTAGTCTGAACTACTAATATTTGGTGTAAAAGGTAAGCAACGGCGATGGTGTGGTTTTTTTATATTTCAGACGCCGTTAAAATGTATTGTCGAGCATGTCTTCGGTGGCCAATTAAATCTGCAACTCCATTAATAATATTCATGTTATTCATAACCAACTAACCTATATACATAAATTGAAGTCAAGAGTAAGCTAAATTTGGTCCACTTGTTTTATTTTTCTTAATTTCATTAAAGTGATTACTATTAGTATTTTTATGATTTATTTGTTCAAAAAATGAAAAGGTATTAATACATATATGTAAATATGTATGTTGTACTTTTGTTTTGTATTCATTATATTGGTTAATCTCATTGTATAGGTATAGGTTAACACATCGGTATAATTAGGAAATTAGATGTTATTATTTTATTTAAATACATTATCTAATAATTGTAAATAATTTATAAATGTTAAGTTTTATTTCCTATATTAGGAATTAGAAGTTTCCCCTTCATAAAATTATTAATAGTGATTCTGTAATATGAATAAAATAATTATTCGGTTATTATTTTTAAGGCACATTGTTTTACTATATTATTTTGGTTTTTTAGCTCATATTTTATAAAATAAAGTCAGATCATATCAGTCGTTGTTATTAAAACTGTTTAAGAAGTAATATTAATTTCTGGTGGTTGATATTGTTTATGCCTAAGCTCATTTATTAGTCATTATTATACATTTTGCTAGTTACCATACTCAAGAAAATGTTTTTAAAATGTGTAGTTTATTTTTCTTTATAAAAGAGTAATTCAAAATTTAAATTTGACTCATATTTTTGTAATCAATTAACAACATTCCATTCAATGTTTGTTATATGGTCTTATTAATTCTAAATAATAAAGTAATAATTTTAATATTATGTTTGAACAGGATCAGGTAGTTGTTTTTGGCATATTATATAAAGATTGTTTTACCGATAATATGTGTAATTAATTGTTTTAAAACACATATACAGGATTTATGTTATGAAAAATTCCAAATTAGTTTTTCTTGACTATGTTAAATTGAATATTAAAATATATTTAACAAAATCAACTATTACAACGGAATAGTTGATTATTTATTTAATTATAAATAAAGGACTTATTTAAATTTTTATTGTTACTTAATACAGTATATAACGCTTATAACGCATATATATAATACTAATAATAAAAAGAAAATTAAAACAAATGCTTTTGCTAATAGTAGTATTGGTGTCAGTTTTTAACTAATTCATTAATGTTATAGCGATGGGTTCATGGTACAAATAAATTGTTGACATTTTGTTTAATCATTTAGTTATTATTTATAATGGTAATATTAAAAGATAAAATATGATCTAGACTTGTAATAAGAAATGTGTCTGTAATAATAAAAATGACGACTATGCGCGAGTTATATATTCATATTGTTATGGTGGTGATTGGCAATAATAGGCGAGGATCAATGCCACAAATACCCCAACGTGTACAGCAAGCAGTTGGTCAAGCTGTCGCGCAAGTAGCCGTCAATGAGCTTACCAATGCTTTCGCCAACCGTTTCAAATAAGTTGTGTATCTCGCTTACTACCTGTATACATAGTGTGGTGAGTTTGAATAACATTTATTTGTGTTAAGTTTTTAGAGTATTTTAATGTTATTTTGTTATTCAAACGTATTTTCATTTGTCTTGGAATGTTTATTGGTAGATCAGAAATCAAGACGTTACAAAACGTACATAATTTCGTTTAATCCGTTTAAAAGCTGTATGATGTATGATTAAATTTTTCGATTATTATTATTATTATTTTTGTCAGCTTATGACATATAAATTGATACACGTTTTGTACAGTATGTACAATTTATTACTGAAGACAAGTGAAAAGTATGTTGTTGTCATCACCGTAGGTGATTTAAAACGTTTTGAAGTCGAGAAAAGAGTGAAATGTATATAAACATATATTTATATATATGTTTTTTTTTTGGTTCTTTAATTTCAGTGCGTGGAGAAATTGTCTGGACTTGATCTATCTTCTATTTAAGAAGCTGATGAATGTCCAAAAAACAAGACAAAACATTCTTTTTTTTGAAATGATATAAATATAATTTATAATAGATTTTATTGTCTATCCCTCTTAGGCTAATTTAAAATGTTTTAAATCATAGTCCTAGATGTGATGTACGTATGTATTGTGATTATTAGTAACTAACTGAATGTTAAACGCATAAACTCGTATGTGTGTGTGTGTGTGTGTGTGTGTATATATATATATATATATATATACACACACATATATATATTTTTTTTTTGTTATTTATGTATATAAAACAAAATACAGTTATTATTGAAGGCCTCGTTATTTAATAATTTTCAAGACAAAGAGGTCCTGTTATCGTTCTTTTTAAAATTTATTATCATTCCATTTATGACGTTTAACTATTTTAATTATAAGTGCATATAGGGGTTTTCTGTATTTTTTTCTGACACAAGTCCCTATAAACAATCACATTGAATGTATTTAATATAATATTACGCATTATGTACTCAGTTGTTTTAATTATTGCGCGGTATTTATTTTTATAAAATTGAAAAGTTATATTTTTATTGTCCGTACATTAAAAAAAATAAAGCTATGTATTGTTAATTATTTAGTTACCAGAGTTCCTGAATGTTAAATACAGAGACGACTAGTCTATTATAATTATAACAAAACTAAATATATGTGGTGAACAACAATTTTATTCTATAAGATTATTATATAATATTTATTTATTGAAAACCTATTTTTTAGACTTGAATAATTTATAATAATTTTAATATTTTCAGTTAAAAAAATGAATACAATTAATATAAATATCTATAATACGCATAATTTGGCTTTGCACCATTTAATCCATTATGGTTGCTTCATAAATTAAAAAATATGTATACCTATAAATTTTATGAAGAGCAATAATTGGATATTAATTAATATAATATTAAGTATAGTTGCTGATTTATTTTAATGTCATCAAAAATAACTGTTACGAAGTCGTTACGATTGTATTAGACGAGAAAAAAAAAAGACTTTCAAATTCTTACCTAAGTAATAAGATAATCAATATGTGTACCTCTAATGTAAATGGAATAGCATTTATCTAGATCATTACGATGTATAATTATTGTATTGTTGTTGAGTCAATTACGTTTTTGATGAAATACGACAAATAGTTTTATTTTTGTGTTCCTTTGCTTTTTTTAAAAATATGTAAACGAAAATGACGTAAATTATTTTTTTTGTAAGTTTGAGCTAAAAACGCGCGATTAGGTACTTTTCTTACACTTTCTACTCGGTTCACACAGAAATAATTAATATTTTAATAACATACTATTTAGTGCTACGATTTGAACGCCACCCGCCTATTCCCCAGACATTTTTTTTTATTAGAATACACGTTTATTTACATATAAATTATAATTGACGAATAATATGTTATCGTAAATAAGTGTTAGTCGAGTGCTCAAATTGGGAAAAGTATATATAAGGAGTTCTGTAAGAAAAATAAATGAACGTTTTGCAAATAGTTATAATAATTTCAAATAATTAATTTTCGATACGTAGATTCTCGACATATTTTTATGTCTACGCATTTTAATTGTTTTTGTTACTTATGTATGTATGAAAGTGTTTGTGTTTGCAATGAAGTCAAAACAGATTCGAAATTAATCGAAAATATATCGGAAAATCGAAGTTTTTTCGATTTCAAAAAATACATTTTGTATTATACGCAGACATCAACGTACATTTTATTTTAATAAAATAAATACGATTGGAACTGTTTTAGAACATATATATACCTTAAGCGATAATAAAACAGTTAACGAATAAAATACGATACGTCACCACACTTTCAGTTGGTTATAAGTCGAGCCCGAAAATGGCTTTAATGTTGTTTGTGACCATTTACGCGTGCGTTGGCAATATATTATATATTTTTGTAAAAATTATGTTTGGCTGTTTTCACGACGAATAATAATCGTAGTAATAGTTCAACGATAATCTTCCTTAGTTTTTGCGTGACGCTGTCGTATTATCTATCGAACGGATCAAAGTGTGAGCTAAAAACGAAATTAACTTTCGCACTTTCGAAGTTGTTACGTTTTGTTCATTGGCGGTAACAAATACATTACCGTCCACAAAGACGTAAACCGGCGTTCGAAAACAATTATTTCGGCCTTTTATGCACTGTTCTAGCGTAATATATATAGTAAAGAATCTCCGTCCCTGAGCGCCGCTACCCCTCCGATTCCGAGCACTGTCGACAATTAATTTTGGAAATAATTTTCGGTCGAAACGATCCAACAACTTACCTTAAAATGTTTCTTACGTTCTGTAACGGTCGGTCTTTTACAGACCCCCCCCCCGGGGTTTAAATGTATATTCTTTAACGTCGATACGTACCGTATATCGAGAGACCGCGTTTTAGCTCCGACCTATATTATTATAATTGTATAACGTATTAAAAAATTATGTGCTCATTAAATATTAACCGCGTACCGACGATTTACATATTAAAAACAATTATCGTTATTCTCTATGTATAAGTACGACATATATGAGATTATATATAGATTACTCGAAATAAAAGAAAAATATGTACTCTTAGACGGACGGATCGTAGCAATAATGAAATAACGAAAAAAAATCAAAATCGTATGTTGTAATTGCATTATATATATATACATATATATGTGTATGTAATAATAACGATAATAATATATACACGTAAAAAATTGTAGCGTAATGTATTGAGAGAAAAAAAAACCGAGGAACGGTTTTTTTTTTATTTACCGATTATTGTGAATGATATTATTTTAAACGAAAAAACGATTTGAATAAAAATATACATTATTGTTATTTACAAAAGAAATTGTACGATTTATTAGTGGCGTTGGTGGTAGTGGTGGTGGTGGGCAAGTGTGAAATAGGCGACGAGAGTACGTCGCGTAAGATCTTCCGTTGGTGGCGTTTTGCTTTTACTAACCACTGACGTCGTGGTTTTGTACCCGACGACTTTCCACGTGAGTCGTTCACTCACGTTAACATATCGCGTTGTAGTATTGGCTTTTTGGGTGCACGCTATCATTAATTTTGCTATCGCTATCTAATAACACATCGTGTCAAGGCTGGGCAAATCGTTACGTTTTGTTCGGTTTGTTTTTTAATCCGTTTCGTGTGACGGTTACTCGTTCGTTCTCGTTTTTACCCGCCGTCGGACACTACTATAAATCTTATCGTTTCGTCCGCGCGCGTGCTCGTCGTTTGTACGTACTGTACGACGTTTGTTTTTCGTCGTGCGAAGTACAGTGGCCAAAAACGAAACGACCGAACGAAATTCGCTCCGTAAACATTATACGACCGAAGTTCGTCGCAGTTTTCTCTCCAAAATTATTGTCGGACGTTTTTGACGACGACCTCCGGCTAAAAATACGTAACTTTCGAAATAACTTCGACCCGATCGAAATTAACGTTTTAATAATATACGGCGGCGACTCGTCATGAGACCCCCGCGCGTGCGCGCTTAAATACTCGAATTACGCGCGGTTAATTTGCCCGACCTTGCGCTATACATTCTACATACACAATTTGCCTTTTTTTGTTTAAATGTATTTTTTGTTTTGTCGGCCGGTTTGACGCAATTCGTTTTTTGTTTTGTTTTTTTTTTTTTAGGCGACCTGTTAATTTAGTAGCCGCGCCACGTATGCAAAATCGACTGCACTACCAACGCAATTGATTTATATATTATATTTATATCACTATCGATCCTTCGTCGGTTTTTTTACGTTAAGTTACCATGTGTGATAACCTCTACGTCCCACCATTTACAGACGTACGTATATATTGTATACTTGCGCGTACGACGACTATACTTACGTCGTTTCTCTAATTGATTTTCTTTTAAGATTAACTGTTTACGTACCCTCGGTGCATAGTAATACGGCGCGGGGTGTTATTTACCCATCACCCCGACAACAGTAAAAAAAAAAAAAAAAACGCGCGACGAACGTACGAATTCCCGTTTTATTTTTTTTTCTGGTTCCTATATACCTAATTCGTGAATTCATTACGATAATATCGTTCGAACGACTACGACCGCGTATCGTAATTTACATGGCGTGTCGTTCATGCGAAAAAAATTTCCAATTTTTTCTATCGTTTATATATATATATATATATTCGTATTTCGTATAATAAAATATTTTGTAAAATATATCGTTTTTATTATTTATTATTATATACGAATATTTTTTTTACAGTTAATTTGTTTTTGTTTTTATTGTTTCTCGCCGCTCGAATGCCATGAACCGTATCTCTTTCCTCGTTTCCGTGTTAGGTTTCATGGTATATATATATATATATATATATATATATACCAGATACCGTATCATTACCGCTCACGCCCGCGTTAGATATTTACCGAAAAAACGACCAAAAATAGTACAGATTATAAATAATAATCCGTATTTTTAGCGTCGTTAAAAATACGTTCGCCAATTCGCGACCCGCGACAATTCCTCAACCTATGTATTACTTTACACTACGCTCGCCTCGCGATTGTGTCACCGTCGTGCTGCGTCCTTCCCATCGTCGTTCGTCTTCGCCGTCAACGCGGCAGGCGGACACGCCGCGTCGTGTAATAGAACGCGCAAACAAAAACGCCAGACAATTCGTTCCCGGGCAACGTTTATACGATTTTGTTCCTACGTTTACGCCGATTTTGAAACGGAGTCTTCGTGTTCGGTTAAGCGGAAATTGCCGACGAAATTCGAACACATTCTGCTCCGCCTATCCGCCGGCCATTTATTTTCCACGAATATTTGCAATTTTTGCGCGCCGCGTTATACGAAAATTGTACCGTACCGTAATACGTCGATGTGTACGCCGTGACCGGTAGCCGTACACGTACACACGATGGTGTGCCAACGAACGTCGACAAATCGTGGGAAACGAATGTGCGACCCGACCACACACCATGTGGCCGAAAAGTTTTCGCCACCGACGTTTTCACGAAATCGAACGACAAAATTATCGAACGACGTCGCCTAGAACCGAAGGTGGAGGGCGCCGCGTTCGGTCAATTTTTTTTCGGTTCAGTGTACACGTACGTGCGCGTATGACGACGGGCGTCGTCGGAGTTATTATTAAACTGGCGCGTGCGCGCGGTCTACGAACCGACGACCGTTTCCTGTGCGAGTACGGGGAAAAAGCAAACTACAATAACGTCGTTTTGGCCGAATTTCGGCCGATCGTCATCAAACCATCAAACACGTACGCGGTGTCACGTCGCCGATTTTGTGTCGTAACGATAACGCGATAATTCCCTGGGTCCGGTACGCGTGGTTTATAAACACGTTACCGTTTGAAACCGCGCGAGCGTTTTCGGTCCCGATTAGGTTAACATACCGGGTGGGTTGGTTATGTCGACGAAATAGTTAATATCGCGGAGAAACTCTGTAATTCGAAAATGTCGATCGCGTTTAATAGTCGAAAGCGATTTGCGTGCTATATAGAAAACAGACGTCGCGTCGTTACGGTCGATCGTATTTGACGAAAATTTCCCACGGTTATCGGTACGAGTTACGGAGGTTTTAAAAATGAAACGAAAATTATCGTTGAACTCGGGACGGGCGCGCGGGCGATCATCTCGAGAGAAAAATAACGTAAAAAAGCGAAACCGTACGGTGGGCCAAACGGTCCATTTGGGTGGCCAAAATCGTCGTGTTTAAATATAGGACGGAAACCGAATACAAAAATTGCGCGTTACCTAGCAACGTTATTTTTCGCGCGTAAGAAGTAGGTACTATATTTCTTTGTTTTACCTATTGCGAACGTTGTGGTCTAATTTCTGTACGCTCTCGATCGAAATTGCATATCGAAATGCCGTCGCGTCGCGCAATATTATTATAGACGCGAGTGGGGTTAAGATTTTCGTTGGTCGGTCACATTCGATATATTTATAAGATGCTCCAAATTTGTTCTAATTTTATCTATATATATATTTACGTATTATTATTATTCGGCGCTTACTCGGCCAATAATCTCGTCGCCGTGTTTTTAAGCGACAAACGGCTATAAAAAATTCATTAATAGATTCGCGACTCGACCAATGTCTGTAGACGACGCGCACCTCTTCGCACTGGCTTGTCCGCTCGGTATTACGTTTCATCGTTCGAAGTTATATAACTATAACGCGTGTAGACGCGTAGATCGTTACTGTAAACGTGTTACGATTGTGTGTGTCTATAATTCAGAACAGACGATATTTGTAAATGGATATTTCGTCGAGCAATTCGAGTAGGACAAATACGATCCAGTCGATATGTATATATTTGGGACGAAAACGATTTAAATCCCTACCTATTCGTAGGTGAATGGATGATGAATATAATTTTATTAGTCGAGAAATGAATCGAGTTACGGATATGTAAGTCAAATTAAAACTTAAAACGGTGAGTGGTGTTTAATGTGTATCTACATAGTACATTGTCGTTATAAATACGTCACACGATTACCAGATTGGATTGTGTCGAAAATCGGGGAGGTAAAGGTATATCGAGATTAATGGGTGAAAAATGGGGCTTTTTACCGTTTTCGTGGTGCTTCATTCGACTTTGTGAATCGCGTCGTACGTGAAAATTGTTTTGGAGAAGACACCAAATAGCGCGTTTTGATTTTACACGCTTTTGGGTCGCGTAAATAGTAACGGTAGCTTATGAAAATGACGCGAAGGCGTTCCGCGACCAGAGGAGGGGCTCCTTTTGGATCTGCAGCGGTTGACTTTTATTGTTGGCCCGCAATTTCATACCAAGTGTTTTTGGTCCCCGTGGGCAGGAAACATGATGACGTCGAACGTCGTACGGGGCATTTCGATTGACGCAATAGTCGTTGTGTTTGTATTGTAAGGACGAATATTTGAAAAGCGTTTTTCTAACGTGTGTCCAATAAAACAATAACGTACTCGGGGATATTCATGTCCGGACGTTCTTAAATTGTACGTAAGTTGATGCGCAGATGATCGATAGGGACATTTGTTGCGCCAACATCTTTTTCGACGTTTGAAATAAAATACTTCCGTACGAATACACACGTTTTTTTTTTTTAAAAAAAACAGAAGCCAACAGGTCGTGACGGAAATCATGTCAATACGCCGCTAGTTCCTATTCAATATAATTTCTAAACGCGTTGACGAACAAGGATTCGTCGCCAGTTTGGAAGAATAAAAATGAGTCGATATTTATCGATTACCGATAAGAAGTAATAGGCGCGCTTTTTTTTTTAAAACTTTGTATTATATTACATATTTATCGGGGTAACCCGTAATTCGGGCGCAAAACTCGTCGACTAGGTTTCTCGAATCGTTTTTGTAGTCGGATTACCAGACTGTTACGAGAGGGGGACTTTGTCCGTGTGGTCGTAACGTTTTTAAGTCATATTTTCGATTAACGTTCGATACTTTCGCGAAGGTTCCATTTCGTTTTTTCGTTTATTTATTAAAAAATATCGAAAACGCTACACGCATACTGTTCTATATATCGTATGAGTTCGCGGTTCGAGAAACTGTGTCCCTCGCCCAATACGGCGTGTTATATCGAAAAATTAAAACCGAGTCTCGTAATAATATTTTCGGTGGCCACGAGCGTGAAATTGTTGTAGATGGAGAGCATCTCTGGAGCGTTGGTTTCGCGCCACGTTCCGTGTAACGCGCTTTTAAATAAAAAGAAAGATCGCTTTTTTTTTGTCCTTGGGTAGTAAAAATTACGTCTCGAATGATTGTCGAAATTACGTCGTAGACGGCAACACGCGTATTCGGTATTTTTGTACTGCTTTGATGTCGCAGCCACTGCCGCCGCCGCCGAAACGAATTCCAGTCGTAAAATTCGTTCGTAACGTATCTGCCGAAGCCGACAACCGCGTAAACTGTTGCGTCACGTGGGGCAGTAAAACGCCGACGGCGGACGTTCCGACGAATTTGCGCGCGGGACGATAAAAGTTAAACTGTTGCGTCCGTCGTCGTGACGTTCCGACAACGCTACCGTTGCCCGTAATCGTGTGTGTTCCGGACGCGTTTGTAATTATAGAGACGTCGGGCGCTTAAAAACCAAATAAACAAAACCCGAACAAATAAACGGCCGCCCAGAAACGCGTTGGGACAAACGGAATACACAAACGCGTACTGACCCACCGGGAGGTCCTGTCCGTGTTTTAGTACTTGGGGCCAAGCCGCGCACAATTCGTATGCCTTCGAATATGAATTCGATCGATCCAATAAATTCAAAAATACCGTGTACGGTATACCGACCAATTGATTATTAAAAATAGTTATCCGTGTTTTCGTCTATTAATTTTCGTAATAATACGAAGTTTTCGTTTTATAAATAAAAATTTCGAGTTACACGCGTTCGACAGTTGCTAGACGAGGGAAACGCGAATTACGATATTTTCCCGAATCGCGTGTGAATCCGAATTGATATGGGAGTGTACGGTAATTGTCTCCGTACGACGTTTATAAAACTATGAAAAAATTCGTGAGAAACATTGACGACGCCAAGAATTTGAAATAAGTGTCAAATTTGCCGACTAAATATTAAATAATCGACGGAGACTAGACTGACGGCCCTGATAATACAAAATATGTACGATATAAAACGGGGGGATTAAGTAACGCGAAAACGAACGTACACGTAATTTTTTCTGTCGCGGGCGTTGTTACACGTAATTTCGTCGTTCGTTAGTATTTCGTGTTTTCAAGTTCGTCGTTTATTCGTTCCGATTTCAGGTTTTTATCGAACTACGGGTGCCATTTTATTGTTATCGATGGGCCGCGACCTTGTCACTTCGTCGTATTTACGCGATACGCCCCCGTTTTGGTCGTTTATATTAGCCCGGGCGTGCGTTCGCCGGGCGCGATCAATTAGTTAATCGAACAATTTTCCGTGACGAAACAACGACAGAGAATTTTCGTGTTTCGCGTCCGTACGGATCGGATGTGTTTCGCCAACTCCTAGAACGAAACGCGCCCCAATATCACGCGAACGATATTCTATAATAATACGTCGGCGCTAGTTAGTGTCGTGGCCTAGTTTCGTCGTAGTTGACAATCTGAGCGAGTTGAGGAGAAGGGGACCGGAACAGCGGGCCCGGAGACGGGATTGTTCGCGAATATTTTACTATACGTAATATATATCGCGCTATCGAGGTCGCGGTATTTTCCTCGTTGACGAAATGAATTCGTCAGGATTGGAGACGGAATGTGCGCACGTATGTAGTCCGGATAGTACACGTGCACCTCGGTTATTGCCGCAACCATCACGGCACGGTGTACGTTAGTAGGGACGTAGGAAAATCTGTTCGAGGAGAAAACTCTCGTCGGGTTGGAGAGATTGCGCGTGACGGCGACGGATGAACGACGGCAACAAGCGATGGTGGCGGCGCGTAAAGTACTCGTCTCCCCGCCACCGCCACTCACGACCCGCACCGGATGGCGATCGAAACGCATTCTTGGCGCTCGTCCCCGGAGCTAACAATAGATCTCTGCGTCGGCCTAAATTTCCTCCGGCAACGCGCAACAGGACGCCGTCGTACTTGAACGTTGTCGTCCGCGCTACACTATATTATCCGTCGTCCCTTATACGCGTCCCGTACGTTTTCGACTATGGCCGGTTGAAGTAATCGCCGACGCGTGTTACGCGTACGGCGTATATAAGGGACGATAAAAACGAACGGCGAACAAACAAACGACCCTAAAACGCCCGCTATTATCTCCTCTTCTACATCCCCGTGTCACGTTCCAGTAGTCGGATACGAAAACCAACGGTTTCTACCCCGACGAAAGACAAGAGCGTTTGCGCACTTTCCCGTCCGAACCGAGCCAACCTATCTAAACGCGTAGCCCGTCGTGGCTGTGATATTTTGGTGGCGGGGAGGTAAGTTTCGTTTGTCTCGGGCCGCCGCAGTTTACCTACACGACGCGCGCGTGTTTGTTTGTTTTCGTACATTATTATAAAACGCACCCGCGTGTCGTTTGTATATTTATATATTGTTATAATAATGTTGGGCGCGCATGTACCGGCCGTGCCAATAACGGGCGTTTAAAAATAAACGGCGAAAGAGAGAAAAAAAACGGTGTCAACCGTGATCGCGTTACCGGGTAACTAACGTCCGATCGGTGAATAAATGTCAATGGGTCAGACCTAAATACGCAATATTATTAGAAGGCGGTAGCAATTCGTGTATGTGTGTGTGTGTGTGTGTGTGTGTATGTGTGTATGTATTATATAGGTAGATAGGTAGGTATGTGTACGTTACAATTTATAACGGGCGATAATCGCGGTCGCGCTGCGTTGTAACAATAACGACGGATCAATCGGTCGTTCCGGTATTACGAACACTGGCCGATAGAATTTCCATAAAGCCGTAAAACGTAACGTGACGGCGATTATTAATTATGGATTATACGAACTGAGGGAAAATCTCATCCCTCTTACTACACGTTTTTTTGTGCTTGACGGTTTTTACAAACGTGGTCGCTTTTAACGCGCGCTTTTATTATACACACACATATATATATATATAAAGAAAGAGAGGGAGAGAAGAATGGGAATTTAACATGAAAATGAACGTAAAGAAGATGAAATTTCTAATCTGTGTCTGTAGTAGAGAAAATAACATAGGAGAGATAATCAGTATGAAAGCGAACGACTTGGCAATATCAAATTGTCCGAACGAGCTTCGTTCGTGCCCAACTCGGAGCTTATTCGGGCTGTAAACGGCGAAACTGGAGGAGTCCGACGGATGGGTTTCGCGTTTTTTTTTTTTTAAAACGCTACGATATTGGCCGCGGTGCCAAATAGTTCGACGCAAAAACGGAAAATTGTCATGGACGCGAACAATAGATCCCGTGTCGAACGAGGCCTTTCTATCATTTACGACGATGTAAACGTGTTACGGGATGTGGGGTGGACAGGATTAAAGACTAACGATATAGCTTTAATAAATTATCGACGCGTCGCCAATTACGCTCGTCGTGAATAACGTTATGTTTCTATCGACCAATTTATATATTATTTACGAATTTACACGAGGGTTTTTCGACGCGCCGAAGTCGATTTTGATAACGGAAACGTATAAACTTTTACACGGAACGGCGCGCGATTGTTCGTTCCTGAGTTTGCCATTTTACGATCGTATTCCGTCCGTCAGTTTTCCGATATCGACTACGAGACCGACGACAATAAAACGTACACGGTGTTCTTTTCGTGTCGTTGCCATCGGTTGTGCCCGAATTAAGGGAAGGGGTATGAACGTCATCGTCATTGTACGGTCAGGTTTGCGGAATATTCGTATAAAGAACGAGACCGGCCAATGGTGGTCAAGTGCCGCGGAATTTTCGCGCTATACCGTTGACGTTCGTCGCGACGATTTCGCCGCCATAGATTTTGCTGCGCCGGGCCGGTAAGGATATGGACGGAGGAAACGTTCGAGACGCGCGCCATTTTCGGCCGACCGTGTACCGGGTGACAATTTCCCGCGTCGGTTGCGGTCCCTTAACAAAATCGGCGCTACATAAACGACGCTTTTGTGGCGTCTAGCGTTCATCGTTAGCCGCACGTACGGCGTACGTTTTGTGTACTATTGTCGTACACAGTAATCGTTGTGTTGTACGGATCAACCGCCGTGGTTGTCACGACGGTTGTCGGGCCAATTTGTAATCCGCTGTTTGACAACCGTAGCGCGGTTCTCGTCGCTTCATTTTCGTTGAACACGGATAAACTTGTAACAGGCGGTAATTAAATATTGTTTACGTAAAAACACGAAAACGGGTTACCGATAAAACGTATCCGGGCATCCATTAGCAGCTCGTATTGTCCGCATATACTCGTATATATGTGTAATACATAAGAGTTTATATTAAATAGCGGACGAAAAGAATGTCGGCAGGAAAGAGAAAGTGTTGGCATTATTGCAAAAATGAACTCAAAACGTGAACGGTACGAGCCATATTATGGTAATTTATGTGTGTCCCGAGTGTCCAGACTTCGGACCGAAATTACGCATTATTTAATCTTGTCTCGGACATTTTCGATTTTAATTGGAGTAAAAATTAAAACGTTTTACTACACGTATGCACTTATATATATATATACAGACATTTTGTTTGAAAGTATTAAAAACAATTATTTCAAAGCAACGCGTCGTGTTTCTCGTATATTAATATACGTTTCAATGTACTTTTATTTTCGTTATTTCATTTAGAAATCATAATTTGTACGGTAATTTATTCGATAGTTATTGAACCGAACCGTTTGTTTACGATGTATCGATTTCGGAGTTAAAAATACAATTTCGAATATACACTTAAAAATAAACTTAGATGTGTAATTTAAGTTTCTATATAGCGAATTTCTTTGGAATATTTAATTTGTTAAATAGACCTCAAAGTACGCCAAAATAATCTTCTGTAGTTAAAAATAAACTTTTGTGACTCATAGTCATACCATTGACATATGTATGTATGTATACATATACATTATACTTTCGTTAATTATATACCTTTTTATTTATAAAGTGTACGTTCTACCTAATGGAAATTTACTTAAAAAGAGCAGCGAGCCCAGGCTATTGTGGATATTGGTTTAAACGAATTATTTAGATTGGGTTGTTGGAATTGTATTATTATTTTGAAATTCCGAGCGGCCGTTAGTGGTTTATTGTTATAATTAATGAACGCGATAAACGTTAAATACGCCTAAACTCGAATTACATTATTGGTTCTTAAAAAATACGAAAATTGTTTTTGTCTAAAACGAATATGCCGACGATTTTGCCGGATTTGTCGGCAATTTTCGGGTTATTTTTCATTTACGTTTAAGGGAAAATCGAAAAACGCGTCAAATTAAATTTCAACTGTATGCGTTTCGTCATCGGAACGTAACAACGCATGTCATGATTATCCGAGAACTCAGTTTATACAAAAAAGGTGTTCGTGGACAAAATAAAAACCAAACGCGGTAAAATCAATACATTTTTCGTTTCACCGAAAATCTAAAAATCTTAAGAATCGAAATAGATGACAAAATATACGGATTATTTACTTTTATTATTTATAACCGCGCACAATTATCGATTTTTTTATAATTCGTTAAACTTATTTTACTTTTTTCGAATAGTTGTTATCAATTTTGTGCGTAAATATTTGGTTTATAGCATTTTTTGGGTTATTTCCTATAATTCCAATTTTGTCATTATTTATTTCTATAAGTCAATAGCGTATTTATAGGAGACGAAAATGATATATAAATATATATACGATTCTTAAGTCATATAATTAGTTCTAATGTGCGTCATAAAATTGTTAAATTAAAATTAAAAATAAACGGTTGTTAGACATTTTTTACTACGATGACGATAGTTGATGATAAATCGGAGATTTTATTGTGTCATGTAGTACATATATTATTCAAGCTTTCGCAATTTTAGAAAAATTGAAAAAAAACAACGCAATAACTGCCAATGAAGAATTACATTTATCATTTGTAGCAGGATGGAGCGTTTACACTCGGATATTATACTTTCGTATTATTTTTTCATGACCGTTAAAATATTTTTAATAAAATATAGCGTTCGTCGTAATATAATTTTTATTTATATAAATTGCGAATTAAAATATTTATCGAAAATTCACGTTAAATTTGTGCGTAATATAACACGCAATGTATGACGGGTTGCGATTTTTCGTTTTAGTTTATAAAATCACACAAATACGAGTGGGGGCACTTCAATGTGCGTTTAAACGAAGCGCAAAGAAATAAAATAAGAACTATAAAATTACGTCACAGAAACGAAATATTTTATGAGCGTTCGTTTATTTCGGATTCTTTGTACCTAAAAAATACGACGGGAAAATGTCCATGTACCTGATTCATCTACGGATAATATATAATTATTAATTAACCTAGCCCGTAAGTATACCGTATACATCCGCGGGCTTATAATTACCATTCGTGATACCTAGGTATGCGTGATTATTTGTTGGTATAAACCGTGGATTATACCAGAGGTTACCAACGTTTTTTTCACCAATCGACGCCACTGCCTTTTAACATAATATTCCGGCGCGTATAATATTGTACTCGCGTTGACCGCACGTATTAAACTTTAACGAAGTATGTACATTTTATCAAATGAAAAATTACACCCGATGAATTTCTTCGCGGCACTACGATCGGGAATCGCCGGATTAAGGTACGAGTTTAGGATTATTTACGGATAGCTATTAAAATAGTAGCGCTGGTACACGCCATCGACATTCGAGGCGCATTTTTTTCCATATACGATATGTATAGAATCGCTTAGGATTGACATCTAAAAACGGCGTGTATAGTGTACGGATACTTTCGCGATCAAACGATTAAATTACAATTTTTCTATTATCCATAAATACGTATTCGTCACGTGCGATTTTTGCTTCGTGGTACGGATAAATATTTCGACTATATATCAGCTACACCTAAGAAACATATTTAATAACGAGTACATTATCTATTAAATAACGAGTATTGTTTGTATCAAATTTTTAGCGTATTTAGTCTAAAAAACCGTTAGAAAATATGGAATGTAAAACAGCGGAAATAATCCGAGGAACGAAAATGACTCATCGGAAATACGCGCACCCGCGCGATCGATCATTCATCCCGCGCCAGCTGCCGGCTATCAATTGGAACCGAAAACCGAGCGGCGGCACGGCTCATCCTTTCGGAACATTACCAAAAAGTTTACGACATCGTTCGATGGCGCACGTTGACTACAAGTTTATCCGAAAATGGGACGCCGTCGAAATCCGAAACGTCAGTTTGCCGAAATGTACGTGGTCGATTTCGTACAATGTCGTCGCGATATAACCAAACCCGGGGAGAACTTTAACGATTTTATAGGAAATATTCGTTTCCCGTTTTGTTCACGTTTGGAGAAATATCCGAGGGCGGGCTTTACAATAAGTAACGTCTTTATTTCGCGACTAGTTTCGAATTTCCGATAAAATGTCCATCCGTACAGCATTTGATAGGTCAATGTCGTTGGCTTAGGGTATGCGAAGTCTCACGACAGCGCAGAGTTATTTATTAACGTAATTTATAACGACGGCCCATTCCAAACGTATGTCGGGGAAGTCATGTTGATTGTTTTTTTGGAAAGCGAAAGGTATGATCCACATTTAGGGGGGAAGGAGTCGCAATGCCGCGTAATATATAGAAACCATGAAAAGATTAAAGAAAACACGAAACGTGCGAGACCAAATTCCCGGCCCCCCCAACCGAGTAAAAGTTAAAATCTAAACTGTCGTTTTATAGCCGGTAAAGTGGTTTTTCGTACTGTTTATTCTCGGCCGGTCGTGTCGACAAATATTACCGGTTTAACGAACACGTTATACACGATTCGAAAACGTCGTTTCGTTATGGAGCCGTCCGTCGTGTATACAATTCTTTCCCGTCCGATCCTAACGCGTAACCGTACATTTTCCTCGACCAACGCTCGCTGTCCTCGCAGTGTTCCCGACCGAACGATAATACCGTCCGTCTCAACATCAGGCCGCGATATGTTACATATTTCTACGTATATATATATATATATATTGGTAAAGTCTACGGGAGATTGGAAATTTACGTTAAAATAATTAAAAAACTCTAGCGGACGATTTTAATAACAAGATCTCCGCGATTTTTGCAACGTGACTTTTCGATTGTGTACGTATTATATAATTTATTTCCTACCTAAGTAGGCGAAAATTCGCTTAGACATCTTATAGTAAACTAATAAGGGACAAAAAATAGTATTAATTTACGCGCGAATATTATACAAGAAGCTGTATTTTTCGCTCGATGTAAAAAGCGTTAAGCGTTAACGTTTAACAATACGTTTTTGCGGTCGAGGAAACGACTTCCTGAGTTACCCGAAGTCGAGTTTTTCTGTTTTAAAACGTCGCTAGAATCCTCTTTCTTCGTCGTTTTTGTTTACGCGATATTTAGCGTCTTCCGATTTGCCGCTCGGCTGTCCGCGGAAGCGATCGAGCCACAGATTTATGTATAGAATATGTGCACGTTTGGCCTTGATCGGTGCCCTAAATAATTTAATAAATACGAGTAAAATGGCGGAGTCTTAACCATTTGACCGTGTTGGCACAGTGGCATAACCTTGGGGACAATAAGGGTCATGTCACATCTCCCATTTACGTTCCTCCGTTCCACGGTAATTTAAAAATGTTGCGCAATATGTCGGGGTTAATAACAACGCGCGATTGATTTCACGGGCATTTTCAGCCCGTAAACGTAATAAAACAATTTATTTTTAGTACCCTTACATAGATTGAACTCAAATCGCGAACATTCGGTTTCTATGCCATTTTCGAAATTTCTCAGCAATTTTCAAACCGAAGTATTAATAATAACCGACACGTTCCCCCGAAATCGAACGAACTAATTATCTATACATGAATCGAGATTCGCACAATAATACAGCGCTTAAGTATAAAAATGTATAGTTTACCGTCATTCGGATTAAAAATGATCGTTCGTTTATAGGCTATTACAATTGCGCAGGTGTTCTTTCAGTGTTTCTTCACTAACTTGAATGTGTAATTTACGTTAGTTTTCCATCAGCGTACAAAGTATCCGTGTGTATTATTTGACGGTAATTGTCGAAAAACAAAAGTGGAAATAATTTCGAATTACGACGGCGCTTAATTTTCGTTTCACAAATTGGACGCACGGTTAAGTATTAAATGTATATGCCGACCATCTTCGTTTGTCCGTATTCGCATTAACGTACTGCAGTTTTAAACGCGTGGCGTTCTCCCATGTCCGGAATGTGTACTCCGTCAAATTACAATTGCTGGCCAATTTATTTTTAGAGGGCTAAAAATAACGCGTAATCGTGTTCGATTGGACACGTTAATGTAATAATTATCTGCTATTCCTATCTGCATATTATATAAAAGCGTCGGTTTTTCTTTTAACGGATACCCTATCTAATCGATTCCCGTTTATTTTTCAAGGTATTTTAAAATCGGTAACCTTTAGTAACAATCGCGGATCAGTTACCACGTAAGCGCCGTGTAATCGTAAACGCGACGGATTTATATACCGCGCGGAAACAACACCGCTACTATTGTACATATTCGATTAGTTCTAATTGAACATAATATTCTTTTCTTACGCCACAAACTGATCGACACTGAACTAGACACAGTGTCCGAACAAGTCCGAAATTTCTCGGAGACGATTACGGCGGTTTTGTCGAATAAAAAGGACGCTTCGGGAAATTATTTCCGAAATCACGGATTCGAACTCAAGGTTGTTTACGAAAACCATTTTTGGTTGGAATACTTTAACGTTTGACTATTCGGACAAGAAGAAACCGTATCATAAATATGTGCTACACGTGTATATAAATGTCTCGACGTATTGACGGTCCTAGTCGGTAATAATTATTTATCGGGATCGAAATATTATAGTTTTTGTAACGTTAACTGAAGTGGATCGTTAAAGATAGCCGCGAATCTATATCGTTTTAAAATTTATCCTATTATTACAATCGTTCGTTAATTGTATTTTTAAATTCTAAAAGTAGCGGTTACGTCGTGTCATTGGCAACTGTGTGGTGGCGGGTCGTGACCACGCGGAAATACCGCTAGAGAGCGGCGTGTTGATAATTGCGAACGTTTTCAACGTTCAGAAAATCGTTAATTCGGTAGAACGCGTTCGAATAAATAATATCGGACATTCCGTAAAATACGTAACGCGCCGGCCGTGTGTTAAAAGCCGCTGTACGCCAACGTTCGAATCGATCGTCTCGCCTATACATCGGTGTACCCGATTTGCCTATATTAAACGCCGTATAGGGCGGACGCCGAACAACAAAATCCCGACGACATTTCCTATACAAGTTTATCACCAAGAATGTAATTTACCGTCGTCGGTTTGTTTTTATATTTAACATTCGATACGAATACGTACGCACGGTATTACGACGTACGATAATAATTTAAACGAATTTCGTTCGCTTTTCTGTAGACGAATCGAAATAAACGAAATCGAATACGTATAAAATACGTCTATACGTCGTCGTTTCTATACACGGCCGCGTAGCAAAATATACTAGATATCGGCACCATCGTGTCGTTATTATCATTGTTTAGCGTTTTTCCCGGCGCCTTGATTATGAATTTTCCGCCCAAACGAACGCCGTTAAACAAGAGCGGGTTTTCGAAATAATATTAACGGGAAAAAACGCTATTTTCAAATATAATTAGCTTTCGTCGCGTGACATTCGGTTAAATAATCTCGACGATATTGCGCGCGTTAATGTTGGCGTTGTGTTCAACCGACCGAGAGTATAATAACGAATATGTCTATACAGTTGTAAACGGTCGGACGGCGCACAAAACGTATTCAGCGGTTAAATTGCCCATTTCACTCGGTTAACGTAATAATATTTCGAACGTAAAACTGCACCGTAGGTAGTACCGTTCCGTTAGTGGGCGATTAAAATTATTCTTACACTTCGTGTTTTTATCGGGTAAATTACACGTTTTACGGATTCGTTTCGATTCCAACGAACGTCAGGCTATATTATATTTAAAAGTTGTACGATTACGACGCACGGTGCATATTTAGTTACTATATACAGTGACTAAACGTTTTTTTCGAATATAAGAAACCGCGTATAATGTACGGCGTGTGTCTACGAGTTCGTCGTTGCTGCGTTTGACACGTTTCGAACGTATTGACGCTTTTATTATTGACGTTAAACATAGTGGCGTTTAACAATGTGCACACGTCATAATGCAATAAAAGGTATAACTCCAAGGTTAGCTATTTATACTTACGCCAACTTACCGTCTTTATATAATATGTATATATTCACGAATCGACGCGTAAATGCGGCGCCCGTTGTTTATTTACTTACATTCGGAGTAATAACTATTTTGAAAGCATGGAAAGTCGAAAAAAAAATAAAAATCGACACCTGACTGGAATTATAATCGTACTCCGAGTACACACACACACACACACCAAATAGGTTCTCGTGTCAGATATCGGTGTATTGACATCTAAGACGTAAACGTGATTTCGAACGCTGTTGAGAAAATTATGTAAGCGCGCCCTGGGATTTAATTAGAATATCTGGAAGTTTATTGGCTATTTTTGCGACGAATTCCTCCGCTACGTGTTTCGCGGGTTTGGTTTGGAACGCACTGTCGGTCGAATAAACACGGCCGTAAATATAAACCTGGATGAGTCATATATGCGGCGTTCGTTTCGCGAAAATACATTTTACGGCGAAACGGAAGGGGCGAGGCGAAACGGGCGCAGAGTTAAATAGCTCGTCGAGATGGGTTCAATGTAATTAAAGTGTGAACTATGGTACGTTTGTAAAGCGTTTCGAAACTGTTATTGTCTAAATGTAGGACGTCGGTGTACATTACGATAAGTTATTTTAACGTTTGATCGGTATTTCGGCGTTTATAGTTTTTGTTTGTTTTAGTGAAAATCGATCGAATGACTCGAGCGACGAAATAAACGATACTTAAATATTACGGACGTTCGACAATTAGCTATTTTCTAAAGTAACTTGCCCTAAAAAAGGAGGGTCATGATTTAAAATAACGGTTTTCAGGGGATACGAACCGTGTCGAAAATATGACGTTTGTTTTTTTTTTTTTTTAATAATTTTATCACGAAAATATATAAATCGACTTAAGAACGTTTTCGTAGAAATCGACATAAGAACGTTTTCGTAGAAATTCTAATCGCGATCGAACAAAACGACCCCATTAGTTGTGCGCTAACACTCGCCGTTCGAAATACGATTAGTTATATTAGTTATATTCGAATCGTTTAAGTTTTAATCGCCATATATACCTTACGCGTCAATTCAAAATCGCGAATTCATTTCGTAAACGTTTATGCGATATGCCGCGATAAATATTACGACGCCGTTTCATTTATTCCGGAACGGCGGTAAGTCGCGCCGAAGTGAAAAAAGTACGCCCGTGCGCCTAACAATTTCTGTCGGCCGACGAAACATATTCGTTCCGTGTAGATCGTTCGCGGTTTAAAGTGTTTTAAGCCAAACGCCGCGCGGGACTTACGTGTTCGTAACGATCGTATTCACCGACGGAGGCGCTAGAATTACGAGGGCGGCTGGCGGTAAATCGCCTGGGCTCTCTCGCCTTGCCCTCCCACTATTACGTTTTGGCAGCGTTCTTCACTCGCGACATTAACGCGTCGGACGGAGCGAAACGGTAATTTCGGACGGCAGTTAGCGACGAAAGCGAATCCTCCACCGCCCCGTTCGGGGCAGTACGAATTTCGAGAAAAATCGCCGAGGAAAACGACGGGAAGAACGGACGAACGAATCGGACGGTCCCGGGGCCAACGGCGTGGCGCCCGGTGAAAAGACGTGGACCGAAGTAGTATTTATCACGCCCACGACGTCCGTCTTTAGCGCGAAACGAACTGGCGGCCGACCAGGTGCGCCGCCGGCCGCCGTCGTCGATTTTATCGGAATTCGTCGTTAATAACGCGTTCAATTAAATTACGATTAGGGTATAATTGGTCGCCGCCACCGCCGCCGACACCTATCCGGCGCGGGGCAATCGTCCAACTCGTACGGTCCCGCGGTGATTTATTCGTATTCCGTTTCAATTGGTCGAGAAGACGTAACAAACACATGGCTTGACGTCCACTAGGGCTCGGCGTTTCCCAAAAACTAACCGTCGACGACGTTCGTTCACGACCGGTTGAATTTCCGGGGACGAGAACTCGCTCACGCTGCCGCCATTTAATCGTCCATTACGAAACCATTCGGAATTTACGATCGCGCTTAGTACCGGCGTACTGCCCGTAAACATTTTATCGGTTTTTTTCGCGGAGGACGCGCGTTTTTATCGACCTGTGAAGGACGAACCCGTTAGAAATCAATTTTAAGTATCGGCGATTATATTCGCGCTAATCACGTATTAAACATCCGTACGTCGAAGAAAAGTCAAACGTACGTAATAACGCGTTCGCAACTCTGGTTAATCGTTAATAAATATCTCGAAAAGTCTTAGGGAATTTCGACCTAGAAAAGCCTAATATTTCGGTTGAAAATTACGTGTTTTCGTTTCTAACGAAATTTGAATTAGAACGCGTTGAGTTTTGTTTTCGATTCGATTATATTACTATTTAATACGTTAGAATATTAAATTGAAAAATCGAGATTTTTCGTATTTGTTTTTTTTTTTAAAGAAAAATTATCGGAAAACAAAAGGAATTTACGGTATGTCGATTAAAATTTTAATCGTAAATTAATACCGGCTAAATTATAACGCGTATTAGATAATGGATACGATACAACGTAATTTGATATGGCTTAAATAGACGGTTTACGTATAATCCAATAGCGTATTTCAATAATAAAGATGAAAGGAAAGAAGCCAAGGGAATTATTCAAACCCGCTCATCCCTTCGTAAATACGCCGTTGATCACTTTTAAATACGATTATTTTTTACGCGAAAAGAGATCGTCACTAATGGCCGGGTGGGTTTTTTTTTTTTTTGGTGACTTTGAATATACGAATTTCGTAAAATGTGATTTTCAATCAAACATTTAAACGTACTGAACGGGCGTTACATTTTAAACGTATCGTCACCATTTCGGCGTCGGTACTACTAGCCGTTGACTACTATATATGTATGTATGTGTTTAAATACCGGTCGAAATACATTTTAGAGGTAAAAATAAAACACGGTTATAGGTAAAATGTTCACTCTGTATTCTGTTTCTGAAAATTGGCCACAAGACTGTCCATGTTAAGTGATTCATATATTGTATTTGTATCTTTGTTATTTTAATATTATAAATAGACGTCTAAAGATAGACGAATGCTTGTTTTTTATTTTTTTGAGTTGACGCGTGGCGTAAATTATTTAATTACCTATTCCGAAAATCGCTATTTTCGTTTAAACAAATTTATGTATTCGGCGATTCCAATTTGTCGCTTTTGCGTTACATTCTACATACATTTGACGAACGCAAATGGGCCGTAAACGAAATTTGAATCGTCGGCCGAGCTTGATAAACAAAATCGTGTAACGCTGTTTACCATATTAGTGAACGTTCAAAATCCCGAGAATTGTTCAGCGCACGCAAATATTCCACGAGGAATTCGCGAGGCTATTTGGACTCTAAAGTTCTCGTTGGCGAGTGCTGGTGCAGCCGTGTACAGGCGCAAATGTGGAATTTTATACAATCTTTAATTAGAATCCGCAAGGTCCCTTAAGAATTCTCCATGGACCACTATTTGATTCATTCAACACATGCCGCGTTCGTGGTAGCCCTAAATTTATTACCGCCTTGTCGAATTTGTATTTATTAGCGTAATGGTTTTTTTGTTACGTATTAAAAGGCCGACGAAATTGATTCGACGAAAAACGCGCGTTCACCGGAAACGGTTTCTTTGTTTTTTTATTATAGACATTTTACCTATGCCGGTTATATTTTCGTTCACGCGACTGAAGTGAATAAAATCGAACGAGCGTTACGTAAATAGGTTTTTTTTTAAAAAAAAATGTATTTATAGTTTATTTAAAACGAAAAATAAATATTTATTCTTTTATAAATCGCGAAATTCGCACGTTACATTTCACGTTTTTCGTCGAAACGTACGGTTGAATATTACACGTACGTTAAAAACAAACCCGTAAATTATTAAATAAAATAATTTTGATTAAAACTCGTTAGTTTAACGTATTTTTTAATTAGCCTATTAAGAAATGTCATACGACTATTTACTTTAATGTCGCGGATCGTCGAGCACATACGAAAATAGACGTATCCCGCAGAAGTTGACAATTTTAATTTTAGTCTCCAGTATTCAGAAAACACATTAAACGGTTGCAGACGTTTTTCGTCATAATCTTGTCTTTTTACGATTTCATATTTAATACGACTAACGAAACATCCTTACGGTTTAATTATACATTTTCTATATCTATTTAGAAAACGTCGCGTCGACGTAAACACGGCGTGAATATTTCGATAAGGTTTAAAAGCGTTTGTTTTTTCAAATTTGCCGGCATAGGTTATCGCCGGTAATTGTTATTTGGTTATTCATTACGAACGTCTTTTCGAAAACGAAAACCACTATTGACGTGTACCTCGGGCTTGAATTCAGTGTAAAACTAAACGACGATCAAATATACGGCTTTTATAATCGTCCAATCGTATTTATTAACGTAAAAGTTAGCTATGGAACGCGAGCGCGTAAATTCGATTATTTTAAAGAATTATAAAACTCGCGAATATTGTTCAAGAAGAAAAAACGTCGGCGTTTGATTAATTAGCGTAAATTATTATTTATTAATTAAAACATACAAAATTAACGTAGTTTCGGATAAACGATTTTTGGCGCGTCGAGCTTTTAATAATTTGTTCACAAATGACGGAACATGTTAGCGAGTTCAATTATAAACTACGATACACGCGTACACGTTAAATTAACAGTTCGCGAAATTCGTTTCTGCGAGCCTACGCTTTGTCTATAAGGAATCTCAGGATTTCAAAGAAAAAAAATACGGACGGAAAATAGTTTGGTACAACAGCCGGTATGAGTCGTATATAGACGTGGACAACCGTGATTCGCGCTCATTCGTACCGACGTTTAGAATTAAATATTATATTGGCCCGGGTAGAAACGATCGAAAATAATAACGTACCTCGTAACGTATACGCGGTTCAATCATTTACGGAAAATCGAACGTTTTATTTAGCCTAGCTCGATCATTATGTTATTATAGACGGACTTCCGTCGCGGGATTAAGCGCGTGGATAGAATACATACGCAATGTACCAGATCGTAACAATTACCACGGTTATAAACGCGAATCGTAAGAACGCGCGTTCAATATGTGGATACGTTTCACGAGTACGAATGTGCGATAAGTGCGGCGGCGGCGGCGGCGGGCTGATGGTAATAAACGCGAACGGTGTTCGCTCGAAGCCGGGGACCAGGTATTGCCCTTGGTTAGGTTACGTTGGCAACGACCGGACGGGTTTTTATCGAAAACGGGCAGGGAACGAATTAACGGACGGTAGAAATAACGGCTCGTGTGGAAGGTCCGTGGGAAAAGGGGACCGAAAAACGACGAGCGCGAAAATCGTGCGGCTAAAATACGACGGCGGTATATAATATATATGTCCGAAACGAAATCCCGTCGACGGCTGTGACCCGAGGTGGCGGTAATTTTTGCTCTAGGCGGCGACGGCGGCATCGGTGGTAGCGCCGGCGGTCCTTCTAAAAATGGACCTTGCCCGGCCCGGTGTACGAACATCGACCGGCGGCGTGGCACCGTGGCCGGACGACGACGACGACGACGACAACGACGACGACGACGACGACGACGACGACGACGACGGTAACGACGACGGCGGCGGCGGCGGCGACGATGACGACGACGACGACGATTACGGGAACGACGAGGACGACGCCATTTTACCAATCATGGAGTTTGTGACGGGTACCGGGATCGCGTTGCAGACGGCCGCCCGCAGTACTCGCGACCGAAATAGAAAAAACGCCCAAGGATGTAACGCGCGCGCGGACGGACGGGACCGTTCGCGCGAAAAGACCGAAGGGAAGGGCCGGCGGATGGCCGGGAACGGGTGGCGCGGGCCCGTTTCGCCGTGGTGGGGAACGAGGGTTTTTCACATGCTGAAAGTCCGGGACAATCCCATTCATTCTACGTCTCAACCGTCGAGTAGGTATCTACACACCTCGGATACACACGTAATATCGTAGAATCAAAGTGTTGTTTTTAGCGTTCACACAGTATAATAACCGCTATATATCTATATACGAACTAAAATTTCGGAAAACGAAAAATAATAATAATAATAATAATATTAACTTATAATACGACGAGTAGTCTGCTGCTGTTTTCCAAATAGTGGTAGTCTATTCAATTTCCGTGTGTGTGTGTGTGTGTGTGTGTGTGTGTGTATGTGTGTGCGCGCGTGTATGCGTGTTTTTTACCGTGAACGTCGCGAATTTTCGTTCTCGGTGCTTGTCGTCGTCGACGGTGTCAATCGCGCCGGAAATCGAACCGCGTCCGCGTGAACGAACAAACAGTGTCCGCCGGTCGCGTCGCTCACGATAATTGCGTTATTATTAATTGATATACCGTTTCTCGTGCGCGGAATTCTCCGGTTTGTTTTAATCGCTTTGTTTGTTTTTAACCAAACCGCCGGTGGTAGTGTTTCACGCCGAATAACCACCAACGGACGTCCATCTCTCTGGTACATATTTTTGTTATCATTCGTTCGCGTGTGACCCATCCCGTGAGTCTCGGTTTCTGGTAACGTATCCACCCCTACACTACCGCTACCCCCATCCTACCACCCCTACCCCCGCACCGCTCCACTCGTCGATGAACCCACCCGGTTACACCACCCCTTCGTTACAACGGCGCGTCGTCATCGGTGACCGGCCGTTCCGTTCCGCCGAAAATCGTTTCGGTTCTTTCGACGGCCGGCCGGTCTAATAATAGAACATCGTTCGTTGTTTTGCTTTTCGAAATGTAGGCCGCCGCGTGTCGTATTTCATGCGCCTACAAATTTTGGACGCCGTCCAACGCCCGGACTCGATCGTTCGTAACACTTTACGACCCGGCGCGTATCATCAACACATTCGTCAATAGGTACGTGCAATTCGTCCGACCCGGGATCGTCTCGCGTTGTACACTCCGATTATCAATTTCGCGACCGTCGCCGATCGTTCGGGTTAATTAACTTCCACGGCGTCGCACTCGCTACGTTATCGACGGTAGTGTTCGTCGCGCGTACAGCGGCCAGACCGTCCAGAAGAACCGCGTAATACATCCGCGGAACGTCCGGTCCCGAAAACGCGAACGCGTTTATTAGAGGTATTTTGGAAAAACCCGAATTCCCTTTCGGACCCTTCGATCGGTCCCAGTAAATGAGAGAACGCTCCCCGTCGATTACTCACAATACCTACGCACACACCGTCCCGTTTGTTTTCCGTTCGATCTATTTCGGTCTACCGGTGGTGTCCACCCGGGTCTGCATTATTTGGCTCCGGACCCTGTATAGCTTTCTAATAATATACACGCAGCTCCGGGCGCCTAAAATACGCAACAAACCGCTTTTATTTTCGCCTTAAACGATCGTTAAACACTCGCGTCACCTAACGTCGAGCTTTGTAGATTTTTAAACGCGTCGGTTTTGTTTTTTTTTGTTATTACACGCGTCTAACTCGGGTTTTGTGTCGTAACGAAAACGGCCGACAAATATTCTCGTTTTCGAATTTCGAATCAAAATAAACGTTTTCGTTCCGTTTACGAGTTACTCGCACGCGTATATCGGTTTTTTTTAGCCGACACTCGGATCGCGCATTACCGCCGTGTTATCATCGACGTCACCGTAACGGCGCATAATCGGGGAATTATTTTTATAGGCGTGTCGCAAACAACACCGTAAACGAAAAGGTTGTGTGCGACGTGAAATCGTCCGTTTCGAGTCGATACTTTCGCTTTTAAACTACAAACATGCCGCGTGTAGTTAAACAAGAGGGCGATGATCCAGATCCAACCCCGTACTTGTTCGTGTCGCTCGAACAGAAGAGAATCGATCAGACCAAGCCATACGATGCGAAAAAGGCTTGCTGGGTGCCCGACGAAGAATCTGGATTTCTCCAGGGAGAAATCCGAGGTACCAAGGGTGATTTGGTCACCGTCGCTCTGCCTAATGGAGAAGTAAGTTGTAGGAACCGTCGGAACGTTTCGGATGTGTCGGAAATTCGTTATAACTTTTTCGATATTTCAATACCGTGCGCGCACGATGTTATCTTTCAGCCGAATTAAAAAGAAAATTTCCCCAACGTTTCCCGCGTAATAATATTAAACATAATTACTTAAAATTTTTATACGTTACATATACATACGTGTGTATATATTTATTAAAAAAATTTTTTTATCGAAAACCAACGAAATTAAAAATTAAAAACGTGTATAGCGATCGATGTTCGTAGACTATTTATATTTGTTTTTGATATTTTCGAATTCGAATTATTATTACAATGTGTATAACGGGTCATTGCGAACGTACGAATGAAACGTGTAATAACGTACAATAGTAAAAGATGAAACAGATGTGGAGAGGTAGAAGAGACGTTTTGGATGGGTATAAAATATGTTGCATTTCAATGTTACACGCTGCATTTTGGATTGAATAGGAGAAACCGTTCAAAAAAGATAATGTGCATCCGGTGAACCCGCCGAAATTCGAAAAAGCCGAAGACATGGCTGATCTGACGTACTTGAACGACGCCAGTGTGTTGCACAACTTGCGGCAACGATACTATTGCAAATTGATTTACGTAAGTACGAGTACCGATTATACTAATTTACGTTTTCTATGGTATGTCAGGTGAAAGATTTCAAAAAGGACCAAGTGGGCCAAGTGAACCCACCGAAGTATGAAAAATGCGAGGATATGTCAAATTTGACATATTTGAACGACGCGTCTGTATTGTATAATTTGAAAGAAAGATATTACCATAAGCTCATCTACGTAAGTGTTAGGGTAGCCAACGATGGAGGCTACGTGCATCATGCGTTTGTATTTTGATGCCCGTTTGGAACAATCCTGTGTAATGTGTTTACCTATTTCCTGAAAATAATAAACCTTCGTAAAATACGGAACGAGAATTTTCGAATTACTTTTAATTCGTTTCCGGTTAATTTTATTCGAAAATTCCGACCGGAGTATATTTACCGGTTATAGTTTGTCGAATTTTTTTTCATATCGAGTCCCTGTATAATTGTTCTTCGAACTCGCACGGTTTTTCACGTTCTCGTGATCGTTAGGGCATAATTCGATATTTGTATATAACGAAATATTCGAATTGAAAGTTATTTTCTTAAAGTCGTTTCGATTTTTAATTTCGTTTTTTTATCGCGTTAAAACGAGTTCTAAGTCTATATATGTATATTAAATTTAACGTAAAACCCAACTATCCTTTGTGTTTGTTGCTTGCTTTCACTGTCGACCATGAAAGGACATTGGATCGACAGTGCTTTAGGTGAACCCTGTTCCAGAGAACAACACCTACCGTTGGCTTCGTATAGAGTACAAAACATGTTGGTTTTTTTTTTTAGTTTTATAGACGTGAAAAAATAGAACGGTTTTTATAGATATTGTTTAGATTAGATTTTGTTTTTTTTTTACGCGTATGCAATTCACGTTTCAACAAGAGACACTTTTGAGTTTCGTACTCGATTCGCGTTCAACTTTTTTGGAAATAATTTAAATAAATTAGATAACAATATACGAACCGCGTCGTTTAACCGAACACAATAATAAGCGTCTCTTGTTTGAACGACCGTGTCCAGTCGATAACGGCGAATTCATTTCGAGACTATTAATATGTTTAGACATATTCCGGTTTGTTCTGCGTCGCCATCAATCCTTACAAAAGGTTCCCCGTATACACCAACCGTTGCGCCAAATTGTACAGAGGCAAGAGGAGGAACGAAGTGCCGCCACATATTTTCGCCATTTCTGACGGCGCCTACGTAAACATGCTTACAAGTTAGTGTATACACGCAACGCTATTTTAAGCGTGCTAACCGCCGCGACCGTCGAATTTATTAATATCGAACGCGAACATATTCATCTCTTACGGGAAATGACGTCGTTTTTATTACGTTTTTTTATTTTTCAGACAAAGAAAATCAATCCATGTTGATCACGTAAGACGACTAACTATTTTCGTTCGAAATATACGCGTGTTTGTATTTTTGTTATTTTACTTTGATCGTTTAGCGGAGAATCTGGTGCGGGAAAAACTGAAAACACGAAGAAGGTAATCGCGTACTTCGCCACCGTCGGTGCAAGTACCAAGAAAGAGGAGGAAGCTGCCGGCGGCAATAAGAAGAAGGTGAAAACACGAACAAGAACCGTTTCACACGGGCGCCGGTTGTATACAGTTTTAATTGCCGTGTAATCGTATGCAATAGGGTTCGCTGGAGGATCAAGTTGTACAAACCAACCCGGTATTGGAAGCTTTTGGTAACGCTAAGACCGTCCGTAACGATAATTCGTCCCGTTTCGTAAGTTAAACCATTTGGTCGCCAATTGTTCGCATTGTGTAAACCTCGCGTTGTACGTTGCTTAGGGTAAATTCATCCGTATCCATTTCGGGCCCTCCGGGAAATTGGCCGGAGCTGACATTGAAACTTGTAAGTACGCGTTACTGTATAACGGTTGAACGCGTAGTGTATACATTCGAGATATATTCGAGCGAACGAAATAATATTTATTTATTTTAACGTCGCAGATCTATTGGAGAAAGCTCGTGTCATCTCCCAACAAGCGCTGGAAAGATCTTATCACATTTTCTACCAAATGATGTCCGGATCGGTGAAAGGCGTTAAAGGTACGAATATCGTAATAAGGAAAATATTTGTCGGAACGGCCGAAAAATATTCCGAAAATTGTTTCTAATGTTTAATAAACGTTTCATAAACGCTATCACGCGCACCGGTGGAGGGGTGGCGTGGGAGATTACGTCCGTAGTAGTAGGGAGGTGTAAAATCACGACGATTAGGGCTCGGTCGAGTTGTCGCGATTAAACGTCGGCGAATGAAATCTTAGTCTGTTCGATATTAACCCGCGCACTTTTGAACCCGAATAAACTAATTGGTTGTTGAACACAGAAAAATGCATGCTGAGTGAAAATATCCACGATTATTACTACGTATCACAGGGAAAAACTACTATTCCCGGGATGGATGACGGAGAAGAATTCCAATTGACCGACGTAAGAGCCTATGAGATCGGTCGTATTCGTAATTTCCTCGGATTCCTTGTCCATTTCTCCTCGTACCGTCGATTCGTCGAAATGCTGGGCATTTTAGCACAAGTAGATGACGTAGATTAGATTCGCACATTTTTGGTTTTTTTTTTTTTTTAGAAAATCTACGAATGTACAATGTAAATATGAATAAGCTAGCCGTACATTAAACTAGTACAGGCGTAGCGTCTACATTCGATACGACTATATTTTCTACACTATATATATATATAATACGATATATATATATATATATAGATAATACGATATTGGCGATCAATGTAAACCGCCGTGTGTGTGATTTTTTTTTTTTATCAAGTGAAACAGACCAACAAATCTTATGACAGTAGTTTTGGTCGTCGTGTACATACTATATTTTATTTTTAACATTATAAAACCCGTTTTGAAATCGCAGTGTACGCGGCCGAAAGGATACAAAGCAGTTTTTAGCTCGGTACCGTAAATGGTTTTTATTCGTTCGTTAATTTTTATTGGAGCGTTAAACCGATAAAACCGATTTGTAGATCCACGAGACCCCGTACACTGCTGATTAATAAATGACAGATTTGATTTTCAGACGTCACCTCGATTTAATAACGTACTATTTGCATGATTGAATGTTTATTCCAGAAGTCGTACGTTTTTTCGTTTATTCGATTAATTAAAGTCGGGCGACTTTTCAAATCGAACGTGACTTTTATATTTTTAACGCGTCGGACTTCTGGAATATTTCGTCGTTTATGTAGTGGAAAATAGTATCGGTTTAAACCCTGACGTGTTTAGTAAATGATATATACATTGACAGTACCTTTTATATCAGTTTTACTCGTTAAACCCAACGCATGACAAATGGGATTGTTTTTTTAACCAGAAATGTGTCTCCTGTCCAACAATGTAAACGATTATCATTTCGTCAGCCAAGGAAAGACTAGTATACCTGGTGTAGATGACGGAGAAGAGTTCAGAATTACCGATGTAAGTCTTTCTCCCACTCTCTATTCCTGTTGTCATTCGGATTCGCTCATTTGTATTTCGCAATAACGTCATTAATCGAACACTTTCAAATTTAATAAATATTAATAAACGAGCGTTTCGAATGTATATCCTTTCGAATCTCTCCTATACCGCCAAATATATATATATATATATATATACGTTGAATATCAAGCGGCTTGGTTGTTTTGGCTAAATTCTATTGTGGCTATCGGCAGTCTATCTACGTAATAATAATATTAATACGTATTAAAACCCAAAGTCAATCGCATACTCATGCAATTTGAACTATTTACGTTGTATCGATAGTGGCATAATGTCATAATTTTTTTTTTTTTGTTTGTTTTGGACCTGTATGATTTTGTGTTAATGACTTTTATGCATCTTGCACGCAGAAATGACTTTTTTGAGTAATCGAATCTCGGACTACTATTACATTAGCCAGGGTAAAACTCGAATACCCGGAGTAAATGATGGCGAAGAATTGCAAATAACCGATGTAAGTGGCCGCGCGGGTGCTTGAAACAATTTCGCGGCATAACGCGCTTTAAACAAATCACGCGATTAGAAATTTTTTACGATCATAACCAAGCCAATCATTTAGGTGTACAGGGGAAAATAAAAATAATCGACGCGTTATTTCGGACCGTGTAGGCCGTGTATTAAAACGAGGTATTAACCGTGTAATTTGGACGTTATTTTTGCGACGTTTGTCCGACCGAATGTTTTCGTCGCGCTTTGTGTCGTTCAAAAGTGATGTGATTGTATACGTCAGCAAGCGTAATAGTATAGTGCAAAACTCTAAAATCACGTTTGTCAAAAACGTATTCGTAAAAGCGTAATACTAAATAACGATGTTTTTTTAATCGAATCGAAAAGTCTTTTTTTATAATCGAATACATTTTAGACACACGTGATTTTAGCGATATTAATTCTATGTTGTTTGTAGTATATATATATATATATGTAAATGTACTTTAGTATTTAAATTGTCTTCGTGATAAAGATTAAATTCTTGGCTTAACTGAAATCGCGCTTGCTTTGGCAGACATGTGTATGTTATCTAACAACATCTATGATTACGTCAATGTATCTCAAGGAAAGATCTCTATTCCCGGAATGGACGATGGAGAAGAATTTCAACTTACCGATGTGAGTCTAATTTGTAAATAGTAAAAATATCAAACGATTAAAAATAGACGAATTTTCGAACTATTACCGTACTGTAAAGTGAATATATTTATCGTTACAGATATTTCGTTATAATCGGGTACATTTCTCCGCTTTGCTTATTTTAACGCTGACATTAAATTTAAAAATATTACGAAAAATTCATTAATGTAAATTAATATTTTTGTTCCTATTTTTTTTTTTTCATAAGATACAATATTTTGGATATTTTTTTTAAGCTCCTCACTTTTACTTTGTATTTTGATTGAGTGAGGGTAAGTTCACGTCATATACATTTTGATTATTATTAGCTTTTTCATAGGCTTTTGTGTTTCCTCGCTTAGGTTTGTGTATTTTGCTTCTTGTACAAGCCTGTTGACTTGGATCATAATTTGCTTTTTGACTCAAGTCTAAGAAAATTTCCAATTTTCCATTTTTATAATTATTTCCCTTTAGTTCGATTATTATATCCTTAATATTTTTTTTTTTTTATAGAAGATAAAGAAAAATAAGTCTAACGTTTTATTTGGACGTATTTTTCTATATCTCATTGACGTTTTTTCTAAGTATCACAATTGAAGTGACGCTATTGATTTTATAGTAATTATTGTCTTACTAATATCGCTAATTTTATTTTCCTTAAAACAACAGCAAGCTTTCGATGTACTTGGATTTACCGAAGAGGAAAAGAATGACATTTATAAGATTACCGCCGCCGTTATGCACATGGGTGGCATGAAGTTCAAACAACGTGGTCGTGAGGAACAAGCTGAAGCCGACGGCACTGAGGTAATAACTAATAACAATCTAATACGTATCTTAGTATTACTAAAAAATAACATTTTTCGATCTTCACTTATAGGAAGGTGGTCGTGTAGCAAAATTGTTGGGTGTCGATTGCGACGATTTATACAAAAACTTGTTAAAACCAAGAATCAAAGTAGGAAATGAATTCGTCACACAAGGTCGTAACAAGGACCAAGTAAGTGTGCCATTTTTTTAGTATCGGATAAATTTATGTATTTGTATTTGTATTAAAATCGCGAATAAATATAATATACACTCGATTATATACAAACGTGTTGCTATAGGTCGCGTACTCTGTAGGAGCTATGTCTAAAGGTATGTTTGACAGACTTTTCAAATTCTTAGTGAAAAAATGTAACGAAACTTTGGACACGCAACAAAAACGTCAACATTTCATTGGTGTATTGGATATTGCTGGTTTCGAAATTTTCGACGTAAGTATTAAAATTGTTTAACAAAGTTTCTATAAAACAAAAAAGATTAAAATTTATATATTAGACACTCGTACATATTATATACATATATATAACGGTACATTTTTAAATGTTTGAGCGTTTAGGTAAAATTTTAAAGATATTTTTTCAAAATTTCGTTTTTAATATATTTTATCGTATTATAGTACGTACAAATGAGCCGTTATATTTTTATAAATATAATTATTGCGGTAATCTTTTAACATTATAAAATGTATTATATTTCCAAACAGTTATACAGTATTTAATACTTATAACCAATATCTTGAAGTTTATAATTAAAATTTGAAAAACCTATTATTTATATTTAATTACGACAATAACGTTATCGTTTTAAAACTAATTTGATTTGATATTTGAACTCTTCACTTTGATGAATACTATAGTTTAATGGTTTCGAACAACTGTGTATTAACTTCACCAACGAGAGGCTCCAACAGTTTTTCAACCATCACATGTTTGTGTTGGAACAAGAAGAATACAAAAAAGAGGGTATCAATTGGGCTTTCATTGATTTCGGAATGGATTTGTTAGCTTGTATCGACTTAATCGAAAAGGTATTTCGACCTATTCGGGAAACATGACCTATGTGCGTTTTAGTTTGATTTTCAATCCCTGATTGGCTCCTCAGAAGTTTAGTTTTGTGTTATACTCCAGTTTACAACGAACGAATATTTCGGGAAATATTGGTAAGAATTTTGTTTACGAAGTCGATATTATTATTTTGAACCTTATTTTAAATTGTTTTAAAAGTTATCCTGTTACGAATAGTAGTGTAGTACCTATAACTATATACCTGTATACACGTTTAATAGCGCCATATTTAATACCTACGGTTTATTTAGTATCCCTTCACTCTAATAATACCGACGATTTGGTTACCGAATTCAGGTTTACTCGATCAGATCCGTTTAATCTTTAATATTATTAACGTATCATATCCGTTTTACATGTTTTGTTGTGTACTACCTAATTTAAAGTACAACGGTTTCGAGCAACTTTGCATCAACTTCACCAATGAAAAATTACAACAATTTTTCAACCATCACATGTTTGTACTTGAACAAGAAGAGTACCAACGTGAGGGTATTGAATGGGCTTTTATCGATTTTGGAATGGACTTAGCCGCCTGTATTGAATTAATTGAAAAGGTAACTGGTATTGACGCAGGCGGTTGGGTGTTTAGAGTTGAGATTCGCCGTTGTAATTAGATCGATCCTCCATTCGGCAAACGAGGAAATTGTACGATTTGAGTATTTTTAGATGTTTTCCAAAACGTGCTACGAAAAACACGTCGAATTAGTACATAGTCATAGTTTTTGTTAAACGTAGTTTTACCATTTAAATCTTGTGCATGCTAACCGTATTTGCTTGTTTTACCTCCCTCCTTATTCGTTTGTGCCATACAGTTCAACGGGTTCGAACAGCTTTGCATAAATTTCACCAACGAAAAACTGCAACAGTTTTTCAATCATCACATGTTTGTATTAGAACAAGAAGAATACAAACGCGAAGGTATCGAATGGACGTTTATTGATTTTGGAATGGATTTGCAACAATGCATTGACCTTATCGAAAAGGTTCGTATAAATTTTTCAAAAAAATAACGGATTTCGATTACTTAAAAAAAAAAAATCGCCAAGAAGACATGTATACATATACGAGTATATATAAGTATATATATAAGTTATATATATATATAACGAAATGTCGTTAAATAGTTAAGTACACGAAGATTTTAATTCACAACTGTCGGAATGTAGGTATTTAGTAATCAGAAAATTTGACGTTCTGATATTGTCTGTGTATAGACATAAGTGTTGTAGTATAGAATGTTTGCGTGTTTTTTTTTTATCTACATTATTGTACGACACGAAGCATGATACAATTTCGTTATTTTACGCGTGAATTTATCGAAATTCACTTAGAACGTATTCTAACGCATTTAAATTACATTTTCGAATTAATTTAAATCAGTGTTACAGCGCGACGAATTTTACCGTATTACAAAAATGTTGTTTAAATTCACTAATTGTTCTTACGTTCGAGTGAAAATAATCGCTTCGAACGAATTTATTAATGTACAACATTTCTTATAATTAGTTAACGAATTGTTCTCGCCGATTATAATAAATATAATCGACGTTTTTACCGTTGAAGATAACGTCATTCGATATATTATTCCGACTTAAATCTAATTCAAATAAAACTTTTAAATAAACATCTTTCTTAACTTTTTGTACACTCTATCCATATATTAAATTGCGATCGCGATAGTAATTTCTGTTTTTTAAATGCGTTTACGTTATTAATCAATATTTAAATCGAGAGTCTAATTACGTGTACATTTTTATGAAATAGCCCATGGGTATCTTGTCGATTCTTGAAGAAGAATCTATGTTCCCGAAAGCCACGGATAAGACGTTCGAGGACAAATTGAACTCTAACCATTTAGGTAAATCGCCTAACTTCAGAAAACCAGCTATACCCAAGCCCGGTTGTCAAGCGGGACATTTCGCTCTTGCTCATTACGCCGGTGTGGTAAGTAATCGGATGTTATCGTCGTTTGACTATTTCTCGGTTTTTGTTAAAACTCGTTTTTTCACGCAACGCGTTATGTAATCGTAGGTATCGTACAATATCACTGGTTGGTTAGAGAAGAATAAGGATCCATTGAACGACACTGTTGTCGACCAATTCAAAAAGGGTACAAACAAATTGTTGGTAGAGATCTTCGCTGACCATCCAGGGCAATCTGGCGGTGCCGCCGATGCCGGTGGCAAAGGTAATGTTTTTAAATTATCCATCGTAATTCTAAAACTTCGCATTAATCATTCGCGGTATTTTCCACGCATTATTATGACAATTGTTTGTAATCAGAACTACAGGACACTGACAGTGATACACACAGTTACAAACTGTTTTTAACGTTATGCTAATGGAAGTTTAAAGCGAAATCGCTCTGAACCTCGACGTTTCAATTAAACACCACGTAAATATCAAATTGTGTCGCGAAATCGATCAATTTCTTTTAGAAACACGCGTATTAAGTACGGAGACGAACGCGGATTAATATTAACAATTTTCAATTTCGGTAATCGCGTTATAAATATTTTTAAATTTCGCCGCTCCGGTACGATTTAATTTATCGACAACGACGTACGGTATAATCTTCCCAGGTTTCGACGTTGAATTCGAGCGCAATTAAATCGACGTGTAAAATTAATTTTTACTCGATTCTAATGAATTTTATACGATACAGGTGGTAAACGCACAAAAGGTTCAGCTTTCATGACAGTATCTACATTACACAGGGTAACTTTACCAAAGCAAAAACATTACGTTTGTTTCGTGAGATCATAAAAACCGCTTCGCAAATATTACACAATAATAACGTTTATGACGTCTTCTATTTGTCTGTTTACTTAACAATACGATATTATAGGCACATAAGGGTATAAAAATAGGCGCACGTTGTTTAGGAATAAAACTTTACGTTTACTATCGATACCATTATTTGTAAATTCTAAAATATTTGTGCAAATAAACAGGAGGTCGTGGAAAGAAAGGTGGTGGTTTCGCCACTGTGTCGTCATCCTACAAGGTATATGAACAATAATAAACGTACACGGGCCTTGATTTTTGTTTTTGAACCCACTGTGAATGCCGATTTTGAAAAATCACACCAACGAATTGAGTTGTTTTGATAAGGACGCAAAATGAACTCTACAATTTCGGCATATTTTTTGTGTATTCCTCGACGTAGAATAGATTACTGTTTTACATCCTTTAGTTACACGCGTAGCGTTAGTTAGGCGTATAGTTGAATTAGCGCGTTAATATACGTAGATATTTAGCCAATTTGCGAATACCGTATAGAACGGGCGTACAAATGTGTTGAAATATTATAGTTTATTGAATATACAATTACGTATACTAAAACTACTTCGTATCTATAATATACGAGTTTTTATACCTTTTCTCCGTCGCTATTAATAAACCGTAGTTCGAGCGTTTTTTTTCAATTAACACTTACCGTTTTCGAATCCACATATACTAATTTTATACCAAAACGAACGTCTAACGTGTTTTCTCGAGTTAAAAAAAAAATGTACATATTTGTCGTCGTAATATTTGCGCGCGTCCTGTGCACGAATTTAACGTTGCTGATATTATACGCTTGTTCCGTAATCTTTTCGCGAAATTTTTGTTTTAAGCCAATAATAATACCCGTGTACGTATATCGTAGGAACAATTGAACAATTTGATGACGACGCTGAAGAGCACGCAACCTCATTTCGTCCGTTGTATCATTCCCAACGAATTGAAACAACCGGGTAAGTGTATTATCTTTAGTGCGTTTTCGTACGGATGTTACGTGCGTCACCACCGATCGACTACAGCTCGGAAAATTATTTGTTCACAGGCGTCATCGACTCGCACTTGGTAATGCACCAGTTGACGTGTAACGGTGTGCTTGAAGGTATCCGTATTTGCCGTAAAGGATTCCCCAATAGAATGGTATACCCAGATTTCAAATTGCGGTAAGCGTTTACGTTAAACGATTTAAAAATTAACGGTATAAATATGCGCGGTGCAATATGTTTTAATTCGTACGGTATACGTATTTAAATGAAAACAAAAATCGATTAAATCACCGTCGGTAAATATAAATCGCGTAAATCAAATTGAACAGTTTGAATTCCGCGTACGATTTTACTTTAAACGACGTTTATCGTGTACACAGATTCTAATTAAATTATCGCGCATTTTATTTCATAAAAAGATACATGATCTTAGCACCCGCGACTATGGCAGCTGAACCTGACCCTAAAACATCGGCGGCTAAATGTCTGCAAGAAATTCAATTAGATCCGGAGAGTTACCGTATCGGGCATACAAAGGCTAGTTAACGAAAACAAAAATTAAATATTTCCCGCCGTGTTATATTCCATATTTGATTTAGATACCCCGGAGTGAACCCTTTTTTTTTGTTACCTAGTTATAATTTTGGCATGCAGCACGACCTTTTTCCTCCCGATTCGCGTTGTCCATCGATAGGGCTCGCGTATTTCACATTTTCCCTACATGTCGAATACATAGTGTGCTTAGGCAGAAAAGCAGAAAAACCCCGCGGACCACCATATATAACGACCCGGTCCGGTGTCAAGTATCCCAATGCTATAAAACCTACGTAGTTTTAAATAAACGTCAAAGCGAGAGTTTTGATTTACTTACACCGAAACGGAAACGTAACGGATTATAAAAAATACGCTTTGTTTAACGTTAATTAAATCGACGAATAAATCGATAGATACAAGATCTTAGCTCCTGCCGCGGCGGAAAAGGAATCGGACCCAAAGAAATGCGCCGGTGTCATTTTGGAAAACGTTGGGTTGGACCCAGATAAATTCAGGCTTGGGCACACTAAGGCACGTTTAAAAATAAATCGATAGGACATTTCGTCCGCGAGAAGTGTTTTTAATTTTTTTTTTTAGATTTTGCTTTATTATATGCATCGCAAACGTATCGCAACTTTTTGCTGAATATTTTCGTTACGATCTAGATTGGGCTCAAGGTTTAAATGTTAAACACACGCCGTTGTAAATACATCTAAAAACGTTGTTAAACTTCAGTGACGTTCACCGATGTTTTACTAATATTAGAATAGAATAGATGCAGCATGCGCCCAATTACACCTTAGTATACTTGAATACGTATTTAATTCGTGCGTAGTGCGTAGTAATAATACATACCGTCCAAATAAATCTACAAACAAGTAGAAATACCTATATATATATATATATAATTATATTATTTTAGTCCTTTGGATTTTTGTATTTTTGTAATTTATGTTTTCATAGTGTACAGAAGAAACTTCTACGTTTTATCCTTGCTTGTTTTTTTTTTGTTTTGGGTTTTTCATGTTCCGCCGCTTATTTAAAAAAAAAACGTGTGTATCTCACCATACAAAAGATACAAAATACTGTATCCGAAAGGTGTAAAAGACTCAATGTCGCCTGAACAAGCGACAAAAACAATTTTGGAAGGAATTGAACTCGACCCTGAACAATACCGTTTGGGTCACACGAAGGTATATTTATGGGCCAATCTATTTATAATTAACGGCGTTATTAATCGACTTCGCGTAATATCATTCACAGTGGCGTAATTTTGGTAAAAATACGGAGCTTTTTGCCGCACGATACTAGGTTGATTGGTACATTATTGTTTAGTAGCCGGGGCATTTTTTTTTTTTTATTATCGATACGTAAAATTCGAATACGATAAATGAACTTTTTTTTTGGGGGGAAGGTCTTCAAATTCGGTTTGCTCGAATAAACGACACGCCTAGTTTTATGAAAATAATTACCCGCGATATTAAACGTCAAAAAACAAAAACGATTACACGTTCTACTACTATTTCGGTAAAAATAATTAAACGATTAAAACGTATATTCATCGAGCTATTCAATACGAAAGTTTTGGATTATACTCGGGGGTTTTAGTTCCTGAAATGTACAATATTATTCGAATTACTCCAAAGTCGACAACCGATATTATATTTATAAAAATAGACGATCGTCTCTGCATAACCGCAAAATATATATATATATATCGTATTATAATCGATAATTATGGCGTATTTCGTTTATAATATTTGTTAAGTATTACTATTTCTGTTTACACGATTAACCAATTGGTCTGGTAAAAATGACGAACTTACACTGGTAATCTATCGTTTTTGGGATTTGGCGACACAACAACATTTCCGAATGTTACGTATTTTCGGCAATTTTCATTTCTCAAAATCGATTTGTATCATACCGAAATTTCTTAAAACACATTTATTTATAAACGAGCCGAATATTGAATAATAATTAACGGGAGCGTAACACATCTGGCACGTTTTCCCGGCGGTAAATGCACAGATCACAATAGGTTGTAGATCATCCGGAATTACGCCATTTAACGAGATAATAGACTAACAGATTAAGAAACACGTTGTGTTCGTTCATTCATTTCACGGACTCGCGAGAAAATATATAGGTCGCGGTCAACGTCCAATATTTTTAGAACATTTCGTTCCGAATGAAGTTTACGTATATGTCGTCATAATATTATTGTGAATGTCGTCTATACGTCCGTGTCGGTAAATGAAATAATTTTCGAATAACCGAAAGTATAATATAGTCACGAAGTAAAAACGTGTACGAGACAGTTCTATACACGTGTATTATTATATAAACATTAACACGAGAATATTGGTGTTCGCTTCTTAATTGTTCCGTTCTGGCTGAAAACGGTTTGTACGAATAATACGAAAATAACGCATAAAACGAAGTTCGACAATTTTGCGCGTATATCGTTTTCGACGTACGTTTTCCGTTAGTATCCGAAATACATAACGGAACATCGTAAAACGGCGAAAGAGACGCGTCTAAACTTCATTTTATGTTTGATATCGTCCGACGATCGTCGACCTAAATGTGTACCCGTAATCCGACTGAATAACTTTTGGGGGGGGTGCTGGCGGCGGCGTTTTGTGTATAGGTGTTTTTCCGCGCCGGAGTATTGGGTCAGATGGAAGAATTACGTGACGAACGTCTGAGCAAAATCATCGGATGGTTGCAATCGTACATTCGTGGTTATATTTCCAGAAAGGATTTCAAGAAATTACAAGACCAAAGGTTAGTAAACGACGAAATTAGTCGCGGTAATTACGAGTATATTATATACTACGTTACGATTATAGATAATTTCGTCGTCGTCGTCGTCCTCGATTTGTCGAACGGCACCTACTGTATATATTTATTATTCTATTTCGGTACACGAGCCGTCGAAATATGGCGACGATAAATTTACGTTTTACGGTTTTTCCAAATCGAGCGTTTCAACTTATTTGTTGTCCGCGTCGTCGCTAACCAATACGCTTCCCGTGTACGTTTATACCTCTTACCCAAGGTACAATTTTTATTTTCCGACAGATTGGCTTTGTTGGTCATCCAGAGAAGTTTGAGGAAATACATGAAACTGAGGTCATGGCCGTGGTGGAAGATGTGGACTCGCGTCAAGCCTTTGCTCAACGTGGCTAACATCGAAGACGAATTGAGGGTAAGTATTGTAGTTGTTGAAAACGTAGATTTTTTTATTTTTACACATTCCGCGCGATTTTATTTTTAGCGATCTTAGTAACCGTTTTACTATTAATATATATATATATATATATTGTGACGTACAAATTCCTCTCGACGAAATCGATAGCCTTTTTTAATTGTTCGTAATTTGACGAATTTCGTGAAATCGTTGGGTATGTCCAAACGCGGAATGACGAATCAAAAAACCGTTTTAGAATTAAACGAATAAATAGACATTTTTCATAAATATCTTTTTAATGCGTAACATAACGTTATTGTAATCTAAATTAAAAATATCATTCGTCGTATGGTCCATTATTTTCCACGTAGGTTGTGAATTGTTCCAACGAAAGAAAAATGATTTTAAAAAAATAACTTAAGTTCTTATTTATAGATCTTATTTAGTTTACGTCGTTTAAAAAATGTATATATATATATATATATATATA